>JACWST010000149.1:24674-91314 GCA_014850475.1 Cryphonectria naterciae | reverse complement strand
AAAAAAAAAAAAAAAAAAAAAAAAAAAAAAAAAAAAAAAAAAAAAAAAAAAAAAAAAAAAAAAAAACCACACAGACCACCTGCTGATGAGGCCAACGACTGGGGAAGAGGTGGAGGAGAGAGGAAGGGGGGCTCAAGATGTCACGGACCAGCGGCAACTTTCTCCACGCATGTACAGATGCGTAAGTACCATAGATGGGAGGGGCTACTCTTCGACCATGTACCACCCCCAGCCTCACCAGGTACCATGCTAAAACCTGTGTGTAAGTTGATGAGGGGAACTATGTAATCGAAAGAAAAACAAACAACCGTGGGTCACATCCCCAACGATCCCACCCTTTATCTTTGGTCGTGCTCATCATCGAGCTAAGGGCCCCTGCATGCAGTACTTGGTCAGCAGCAAGCAAGCAAGTGGTTTTCTCAAACAAGAAAAACACCGCACCGCTACTGATTTTCGGCGCTCATCAATCAAGGATCTTCTGTTTCAGACCCAGCTGAGAGCACTTCTTGTATTTGGAAGGGGGGGGGGGATGAGGGGGGCCATCACCAACGGACGTATAGTAAGTACAACACAGTTCTTTCAACCGTAGCAGGTACTTTACTATGGTGATACAGCTGCCATGACGGCAGAAGCCCACCCAGGCTGTGGCGTAAGCGAAACTTCAATAAATTTGCTCACAGCTGAATTCAAGACTGAGCCAGACGCCCCCCCCCCCGGGAGGGGTTGGGGGTTGTGAGAGAAAGCAACGCCACGAACCAGGGAATAAGGACAGGAACAGGAACAGGCCAGGGCGGCCCGCCGCTGAATAGATCGGAGTATCGGCTACTTGATGTTTTACTTTTGGCCCCATCGCACGCGCGTGGGAGAGAAAGACAGGAGGCAGAAGAGGGAAGGGGGGGGGGGTGACTTGATTCCATGTCAAGCGTCAGACGCCGCTTTTTACCCACCATCTAAAGATTAGAGGGAAGGGAAGAGAGTAAGGGTTGTGAAGACTCACAATTAAACGCCCCGAGTGCGGCTGTAGTGGGAAGAGAGAGAGTGAGTGAGTGGGTTCACGGAGCAAAGAAGTCATATGTGTGCCTACCTACGGAGACGGAACGTTAAGTCCTAGCAGTCGTTCAGTCAGCCTGTTGTTAGTGTTAGTGTTGGTGTTGGTGGCTTGCCTCTCTCTCTCTTCGCGAGCCGCCGTGCCGGCCTTCTCGGTGAACCGGGTGCGCACACCTTTGTCTGTCTTGTCGGAACCTGTCGGACAGCGGGATGGAGGAGCACGAGGAAGAGTGGTGAAAGGAGGGGGGGGGGGTCGACCCACTGAAGTGTGCATGCATATGTGCCTGACGTGCTTTTGCTTTGCTTCCCATCCATGCACCAACGCTGTGATGGTAGTGGTGAGATCTGTTATGCTATCTATGGGTGCATGCATATATGCACACGCACACGCACGCGCCCACGCACATACTGCATGCATGTATGCAGCAGCAGCAATAGCAGCAACAGCAAATGTCTACTTGCTTTCGACCCCGAGCTTCCCACGTGGAAAGAGCAATACCCAATCTAATCTCCCCCCCAATCTCGCTATCTGGCGGCTTACCACCACCACCACTACCACTGCGGGGTATTGCATCTCACCCGTGTGTAGATCTCTTCTTGTCTCCTCTCCATTTCTCTCACTGTCTCTCGGGGCGCAGAGAAACGGTCAGAAATGGCGCGATGATTCAGATCCCTCCGTCGATGGTCGGTGTGCAAGGGGAGATTGACCGACCGACCATGATCCGCCCGAGACAAAGTGGATCGGAGAGCGGCAAGACGGTTTGAACTTTTGTTTTTTTGTTTGAATACACACACACACACACACACACACACACACACATGCTTCACGAAAAACATGGACCGCCATGGCACTAGAGAACCATCTGGCATTCCACACACCCAAGCCCCCATGCATAGGAGCCTAAAGAGGGGCAAGGGCGCGATCGACCAGGTACATCGTGAACATGTACCACTTGTCCCCCCGGCCCCCCCGCCCTTCACCCCCCTCCGACGACGACGGCGTGATCGAGCAAGTTGCCAAGGATCCAACCCATCCCGTGACGGCTTTTTGTTTCTTGTGTGCCGTGCCGAGGAGGGGAAAGCCGTGGGGAGGGGGGAGGGGAAACAAGAAGAATACCCGTAGTGCCGTAAGTAAGGTTGAACAAGAACCTTTGCCAGGTTGTCCCTGGTGTCTATGAATAGCGTCTTTCAACGGCTAAAAAAGTAAAATAAGGAGAGAGAGAGAGAGATCTCGGAATGCTAGTAAACGCAGGCTAAAATAGAAGCTTTCTTTTGATCACGATCCGAGACGGGCAAAGAAAGGAAGCAAGCAGGCAAGCAAGCAAGCCCCAGCGAGGACGAGGCGTTCACCCATCACCCGGTGGCGTGCGGCTCCGGGACTCTGGTTGCGTACAGCGCTTCCGGTAAGCCTCGGGGCGCAAGCAAGCTCAAGGTTGTTTTGTCTGCTCGAAACAAATCCCTACCTCTCTTAACTCTTGTCCATGTCACCCGTCCTACTATCTATCCATACATCCGATTCGTGTCGTGGGGACTTTCACTAGTACATCAGGTAGGTACACTAGTCCACCAGAAGATCGACTCGCTACCCGTGCCCGGGGCGGGCAGGCAGGCAGGCAGGCAGGCAGGCAGGCAGGCAGGCAGGCAAGCTGTGATAGCCCACAGGACTGGACAGGCTCGCATTCGATTAAGTTACCACTTTATAGTAGTGCATACATGTGAATGGTAGAGTGATCCTGCTCACTACTGCAGTAGTTCTTTTATCAGTCTGATGATCTGGTCTGCGGATCCGATCAGACTGGAGGGCGCGTAGGCGGGGGAAGAAGATCCCAATCAGACTACGTGTTTCGCGGTGTTCACAAAGCTTGCCTTGCCTGCCTGATCATCATCCTCATCTTTTTCTTCCCATCCCATCGCCGTCCCGACTGGGCGGTGTGATGGGAAGATCGACACGCAAGCGCAATGCAAGATGAAGTCAAGTGTTGGAGAGGGAGAGAGGGGGATTGGGGGGTTGGTGGAACTTCCCGTCTAGTACAGGTACATGGTATGGTGTGGTATTGATTTGTTCGCGTTGCCGTGTGCACCCCCCCCCCTCTCTCCCCCGTCATGTGGTTCATAGAGGTGGAACCCCGCCCCCCCGAACAACGCAAAACGACGACTCCTCTCGTCTGAGGAGGAGGGGGGTCGATTGAACAAGAACTTTGTTGGCAACCTAAGCCTGCCACCATGATATGAGCAAGGCGGACAGAGGGAGGGGGCACAAGGCTGTGTTTCAGAAGCCACCCACCTCGAACGCGTTCTCGTGCCTGATTGGGGGGGTGGGCACGGCGACCTTGGCCCAACTCAGAGGAACCACCCGCGATCACGAGGGAAGGGTGAACAGAGGCTTGGCTCAGTGAATTTCCCAACCACGGTCGCCGAAAGGACGAAACCACACTCCCCTCCCTCTATTTTCTTTTCGTCCCATAAAAAAAAAGTGAGTCACTCCCCTCACTTACACACCGTCCATACGCCCGAACTTAGGTCCGCTCGTCCGCCGAGTCTGTCGGTGGGTGGGATGTGATGGGACAACCAGCCAGCCAGCACCCTCGCTCTAGCTCAGGGCCAAGCGCAAAGCTGTGGGTTCATTCATTGTACGATAGTATCATAATATGGTAAATCAGTCTTTTCGTCAAGTCGTCCTCGAGGCGCTATTCATACGGACCCGTATACGGACCCGTACACTCGGGAATTTAGCGGCCACGCGGCTCGCTTTCTTCCCTTTCGTCTTCCTGGGGCGGATAACAACCTTGCGTCAGTGCGGTGGCAGTGGGACGATACGGAAGGATTGCATCCCACATTCCGCCCTCCCTCGCTAGCTGCCAGCCTCTTTATCTGCACGGAAAGTCCCAGGAACCATCAGTCCTGACTAGTTCGCGATCTTTGTCGGTCCGCACGGCTTCTTCCTCGTGCGTGCGCGGCTTACGGCGAGAGGGGGGGAGGGGGCTTTTGACAGTTAGGACTAATGACCGCATTCCATCGGGCTGCTAGAGTGCGCCACATACGTGATGACTCTCGAGAGGCACCGGAACTATTAGAGTCTAAGAGCACGGTGTGCTGAAATGCACTTCAGCCTCGTCGAGGGATGCGAAATGAGTTGCACTGATGATGCCAATGTTGGGCCGCCGTCCCAGCTTTTGGGGCCCGCACAACTATGTGCACAAATCTGATGCCCGACTCAGTCTCGGTTCAAGCCAAGCTCTTCGGCATCAGTACCGATCGTGATCGGTCGGCAATCTAGACGATGAGTGGGGATTATTCCCCTTCTGCACGCCCCTGGTGATTAGATCATGCCACCACGCAACACTGTCCTTATTGTGAAACGCGAAACGACCTCGTCATGACGAGGGGGGTGGGAGGGGCATCGACCCTGTCAGAATCCCCTCTACTCTCCTGGAAGGGAGGGGGGAAGGGAGGGTCGTTATGCATAGAATGGCAAGACACGCTGTGCGCGTGCACGACATCCTTTTGGGATGACCAGGGGGAAAGAACAGAGAGCAGTAGTTCATCGTCGCCTTCGTGCTTCTCTGCCGATGGGACGACGGAGGGTCTCTCTTGTCCAGCTTGGGACCTAATCTCCGCGTCTCAGCATCTTCACAGAGCGTCCGACAGCGCGCTGACAGCTGCGTCGGGAATCTGTGTAGATGTGATCCAGTTCTCCATCACAGCCTGGCCGCCCGGCGCAGCAGCAGTAGACTGTCCAGCCCTGCCCCGGCCGCCCGCTGTGGCAATGCCCTTGCCCTTGCTGCTGCCATTGCTGCCCTCGCGCCGCTTGACGACCAGGCACAGGACGCGACCGTAGATGGAGAAGCCCTCGTACGAGATGTCCATTGCTAGCTTCTTCTTGTCGTCTCGTCCTCCATCGTATTCAAGCGCGCTAGCATCGTCCCTACGACGCTTGGCCGGAGGCGGGGCCGTGTCGTCACCCTCGTGTTCGTCTTCTTCTTCGTCCTGGGCTACGAACAGATCATCAACATCATCATCGTCATCATTATCGTGATCTTCCTCAAATTCGTCTGATCCCGGGACGTCGGCATCACCCTGCTCGTCAGCGTCCAGGTTGTCCTCGGCGGCGGGTGGGAAGCTGCCTCCACCGCGCCGTCGTTTCGAAACCTGAGGAGCAGCCGCAGCCGCAGCCGCAGCCGTCTCGTCTTGAGGTAATATCGGTATATCATGGAGCGCAACGACATCATCATCGTCATCCTCCTCCCGTAGCAGAGGCACACCCGGCGTCCCTTCTGTTGCCGCCGCCGCCGCCGCCGTCTGCAGGGCCTGAACGTCGACGTCGATGGGGGCTTCCCTGGAGGCTCCCGTCAGCTTAGACGTGTTGGACGTCAGCCTCGTCTGTGTGGTGTCGCGAAAGTGCTTGTGCTTGTACAGCAGCGAGTGGCGGGTGTTCGTCTCGGTCAAGAAGATGGACACCTCAAAGTCATCTGGAGAGAACAGCAGTTCTGGTTATCAGCCACTCTGTACACCGCGGCAAGTAAAAAGAGACACAGAATAACATCATGAAATACACACATATATATACATCAATACATATAAAGACATACCTTGCGTTACCGTGTCCTTGATGCTGCGCTTCTTGGCGCTCTTCTTCCGGCTGCGCTCGCGTTCCTCACGCAGCTTGGGCAGGACGAACGGCCGCACCGCCTCGATAACCCGAGGCAGGACCGGGTCGCGCGGGCTGAGGAGCCACGAGTGCGCCAGGGACGGGTCGTCAAGGTATATGCGGCACTCGAGCACGGAGTACTTTGTGATCCTGAGATACCGACGGATGGGGGCCATAGCGGAGGAGGGAGGGAGGATGCGAGGGAGGATACGAGGGAGGATACGAGGGAGGATCCTTTTTTCTCTCTCTCTCGCTATCACCGCCGGGCCGCTGGCCTGTTGCTGTTGGTGCTGCAGCACAGTGTCATGGAAGTTGAAATAGTATGAATGTGGCGACAAGTGCCTGGACCTTGGATCTGGTGCGAGGAGTGATTGATCTTCTGCGCGTTGTTTGGGCGGTCAAACTTGGTTAGAGCTTGTGTGGTGAAGCGTGGAGGAGAACGGGGAAGGAGGAAGCAAGTGTTTGCCTGCCTCGTGACGCGTTTGAAGGCCTGCCCAGTAGGCAATGACGTAAGTATTAATTGAGTGTAACCCCGGCTGCTGAGCCGAACTCTTCCCCCCCCCCCCCTCCCACACCCGGAATCCAGAATTCTGCCTCTTACGATATACTTGCAGTCACAACGCGAAGAAGACAAGTCTTATATGTTGAAAGTCGTACTGTTATACTGACAAATTGAAGATGATAAATGAGGCAAGCCGTCCAAGGTCCATGAAAATACTACGGGTCAACTTGAACATGTGGTATTTACTACATAGAATACAATATCATTGTCTGCTTCCTTTTATCAACTCTATGCCCTTGCTTTGTTTTATTATTTATGACTCTCATAGCCAAGATCATCCCTCTTCTCGTCAATGACCCTCCCCCATTCCAGCAGCAGCCGGAACATGTAAATCTCAGCGTCCTCTCGCCGCAGAGCCTGGGCCGCCCACTGTTTCCCCTGTTCCGCAATCCACTTGGCGTCTTCGACGCGCGACTGCATGGGCACCTTGCGCCCGTTGATGAGGCCTTTGTCCTGAAGGCCCAAGAAGTAGGCCAGCGTACTGTAGAGGTCGTGGAAGCGGATGTCAATGGGCACGTAATGGAGCCAGGGGAATACACGCTCCGTGTACCATTCCTGTAAAATGTTATATCGTTAGTCAAAGAGAGGAGGAGGAGTTGGTGGTGGAGGCCGGAGATCTCGAGAAGTTAAATAATTTTACCTGGAAGATGGAGGCCATAAACGGCACACTACCCGACCTCAACACCCTGAGCAGATCTTTGGACGGCCCATCATCGCGATCCATGACCATCACATACCGGCTGTCCGCCTCAGCCTTGCCGTCCTTATCATCCGGCTTCATGCCGAACTCCTTCTTTACCTCCTCGCAGCCGGGACTCGTGCAGGCCGAATAGTCGCTGAGGCCGACGTCCAGCTTCAGCGCCTGGTTTAGTTCGGGCAGTGGAGTCTTCTCGTAGAGGAACTTGTCCTTGTCGGCGCTCTTGGCGAGCAGCACCGTTACGTAGTCGTCGGCGGTGACATTGTTGGCCAGGTAGCTGAGGCGCTCCTGGTGGCCAGCTGAGAGCAGGCCGGGCGGCACGGTTCTCTCGGGGTGGATGCTGCCCCGCCAGAAGAGCTGGCTCGTCTTGTCGAGCAGGGGCTTTTCGTGCTGATCGATAGCCTCCGGGTTGTAATCATCTTTGCCCCTGGCCAGGGGAATCAGGATATCTTTGTGCTGCTGCGTCTTGGTCCGGCTGAAGACAGGCACGAGGTCGCCGAATGGACTCAAGGCTTGGTGGGTTGCGAAGAAACCGTGCAGGTTCAGCAGATCTGGCTGGTGGCATAGATCCCAGCCCAACACCCTGTCGTTCAGAAACTGCCCTTCCGACTGGGGATTGGCGCAAGAAGAGCAGAAATGTCCGTTTTGTGGGTAGAACCCCATCCTGGACGACGAGTGACTGGCACAGGCCTGACCTAGCCGGTGCTGATGCTCCCACAACCACATGAACCCGTCGTCCTGCGCATCCTCTCCATATCTCTGTGTTGTGCCCGCTGACCAGGGCGGCAGGACTCTCGGGTGATCCAGCATGTTAACGGGGAGATTCATATCCGGCAAGTGCTGGGCAAAGGGCTGGATGAGCTCCACCAGGTCGCCCATCACTGCTTCATCATAAGCCTCTGGCGACTGCTGAGCTGCGACAATGCCCTTTTTGATACTGACAATGCCCATGCCGTGTTTGGCCCCCAGTTTGAGTATCTCCTCCTGTATGTGACTGGGCTTCATGCTCCAAAACGGTCGCAGATCGTCATCAATCTGCTGGAAGTGGTCGATGATGGGAGAATCCCGCGTCGTGGCGTAATCGTACCAAATATCAAAGTTTGGAGGTGGCTTACGACCGTTGTGACGGTCTCGGTACTCTACTGCCGCAACACCTAGACTCTCGCTGACTCTTGCGTGCTGGACGAGCCAGCGATGTGCCTCTGTTCTTGTGGCGTAGATGAGCATGTCGATAGGGTGACGGTCCAACACGCTGGACACCGCAGCTGAGTAGATCATGGTGACGACCAGGAAGACAAACATCAGAAAAACGATGAAGCTGCGGGCCAGTCCAACATGTCGGATGTTGTTTCTAAGCGAAAAGATTGTAAAGCCAAAGCTCATCACCAGGACCCCTACAATGACCTGGGCTTTCAATGGCTGCTCATATGTGTTGATTTGGTGTATCTTTCTCCGGGCCGCGTATACCCCGCATAGGAAAGTCACGATGCCGGTAGCGACCAACGGCGAGGGCTGCAGCGTGAAAAAGGTAGATGCGATGAAGAGTAAAGCAACGCTCTGGCCGAAGATGGCGAAAAGGTAAAGAGGGTCGACACCGTAGGTCTCGACAAATTGAAACTGGCCCGATGCTCGGTGGTGCATGACCACAGCGATACCCGTGAAGAATGCAGACGTGCTCAGAATGCTGCCGACCGTCATGAACCTCTCGGTTGGCGTACGTGCCCACTGCAGTATGCGCCAGAGAAGGGCGAGGAGGACAGCATCGAGCACCAGGCCTAGCCATTGTGAGGCCAAGACGACAGGCCTGGATTCGGATACTGGACAGATGACGGTCGAGTTGGAGGCGGGCAGAGAGATGAGGTAGGCGCCCCCGGCGAGAGCAAGACTTCCAAAGAAGTTGGTCAGGTGTGACCTCTGGAACCAGGTTGCAAAGTCCTGGAAGATATCGTTCTCGATATCATCTTCGTCCTCCTCCTCGTCGTCGTCCCTGGTGCCTGCGGGCCGTCTCGCACGAGCGAAGACCTTGTAGATAGCAAACAAGCATGGCAGGAAGAGCTCAATGCCTGGGTGTGAGCACTGCTGGCGGGCGTGAAGCCATTTCAGGAGGGACAGCCTGCCTGAGATGCAGACAGCCAAGGGCAGCCACGTGAGCCGGAAGGATGGCCTGTGCGGGAGGCTCGCCGTCCTGGACTCCTCAAGCTTTCTGTACCGGGCGTCATCGTCAAACCTGCCCTTCCTGTCCGTCCAGCGCTTTGCTATGAAGCTGGCGGCAAAGGCAAGGACTGCCGAGATGGAGAGGACAAGAAACTGAGAGAGCAACGGGCGCTCGAGCACCCGGTTCTGATCGACGCTCCCATATATCTGAAAGATTGAGAGAGCCGCGCTGTTGAGTGGCATCAGCAATCACAGCACACACAACATCAGAGCAAGAGAAGATCTTACCATGCCAATGCAATTCGCCCAGAACCATCCATACTTCAAGAAACACCATCCATCTGGAGATGTGAAGGATGTGTTGGCCGAGTGTGGTGTCCAAACCCTGGATTTCTGGAAAGGCTAAAAAAGGGGCCCTAGGAATCCTCAGGGTTAATTATTACTATGTATTTAATGTACAAGTCTTTTCCTACGGGAACGAACGTATGGCGTTACGTCAGCTCAAGCATTTTCTTTTCCAGACTAGGGTCACGGTTCCCTGCCAGCTCTCCTGATTCCTATGCGGAAGAAAGATTGGGGACAAAGCATGAATGAGTTGCTTTTTGTTCCTGCAATCTAGCTGACGTGATCGGATCTCTCCTCTTGAAGTAACCTGGAACAATCGATTGTTATAAGCTTGAGTTGTTCTTTACCTGTGGTTGGTAGCACCAGACCATAATATCTCATTAGAAAATAATGTGATATTCTAAAAGGAGTAAAATCTTGGATCACTATCTAGTATGAAAGGTTACATATTCATCTGTGTTTCAAAACCAATTGCATTTCAAATTCGACCCAATTACTTTGCTGCTCAGAGGGAAGAAACCAGAGAGACCAGATACTGTAATTGCCCTCCCTCTCTGAGGCTGTGGCCTCCTGACGCTGAAGCGGCACGGGCGGATGGTATCAGGGGGAAGAGGCGCTAAAAGAGGGAGGGCATTACCCACTAATGAACCCCTAGAGGGGAGGAGGGTCAGGGATCAGGCCAGCAAATCCAACGTCGCGTCCCCTGGAGAAGAGGTACGCGCTCTAGCTCACACCTTCCCCCCCCCCCCAAACCCTAGAACATCAACCATCCAGCTGGCAATGCTGACGAGGCCAACACAGCACAGTCCACATCGCGACCTTCCGACTTGTCTTGGTGGGGGAATAGGCAGAACCCCATTTCCAAGATTTCAAGATGACAATGTCCATCTGAAAACGAGCAAACATCTATACCACACAATATACGTTCATCGACGACATGGCGGGCCTCCTGACCGGACCAGCCTCGAACAGCCTACAGAGGCTGTTTATACCAGCCGCCTGCCTCTTCATTTTCTTTCTGGGCTATACTTCACAATGGCTCTTCAACACAGCGGAATACCTTGAGCCTGGCCCCATGACCCAGCGTGAAACGGCCATCTTCAACATCCTGCTCGTGTGCATGTTGTTGACATATTACAAATCATGTACCGTACCACCAGGACGATATACTTTCCCCCCACCAAAATCGAACGACGACGACGACGATGACGACGATGACGACGACAAGAAGAAGAATAAAGTCGACCACTCCCCCTCTTCGACGACCAAACAGTCCCCCAAACAGCCAACAACACCCGCCCGCTGGTGCAAGAAATGCGCCGCCCCGAAGCCCCTCCGCGCCCACCATTGCCGCCACTGCGGCACCTGCATCCCCAAGATGGACCACCACTGCCCCTGGACGGGCAACTGCGTCTCCCTGCAGACCTTTCCCTACTTCCTCCGCCTCCTCGTCTACGCCAACCTCGCCCTCGCCTACCTGCACTGCGCCCTGCTCTACCCGCGCTTCCGCGCCCTCTTCTGGGACGACTCCTCCCGCCTGCCCGCCTACCTGGGCCCCAGCGTCCCCGCCATGATCCATCTGACCCTCCTCGGCCTGCTCGGCGGCCTCGCCAGCCTCGGCATGGGCGTCCTGCTCATCACCACCGCCCGCAGCTGGGTGCTGAACCAGACCATGATCGAGGGGTGGGAGGTCGAGCGCCACGAGGCCGTGCTGCTGCGCGCCAAAAAGGGCGGCTGGTGGGCCGGCGACGGCGGGACGACCACGACGGCCACCCCCGCCCTGCGCATCGACCGCGTCGAGTTTCCCTACGACATTGGCTTCTTCGCCAACATGGCCCAGGCCATGGGCACCAGGAACGTCCTGTCCTGGCTGGACCCCCTCGTGGGCGGCGGGCCGACCGTCTCCGCCGAGGTGGGCAAAGGCACCGGCTGGGAGTGGGAGGAGAACGGCTTCAACGACCGCGTGGGGATGTGGCCGCCCCTAGACCCGGACAAGATGCGCCGGACGGGCCCTGCGGGGTCCGCGTGGCCCGGCGCCGCTGCTGCTTCGAGGGCCGAAGTCGAGAGCATCGACAACAAGTGGAGAAACCCGCAGGAGGAGGTTGCTGCGTTCAGGGCTAGGCAGGAGATGGATCTGCGCAGGAGGAGGGGGGAGTCCGGGGTGATTGCCGAGCTGCACGAGGACGAGGAGCTCGAGGACCTGGACTATGAGTATGTGGAGAGTGACGGTGACAGCGCCAGCGGTGGTGGCTACGGCTCCGACGAGGAGGCCGCGGACGACGGGACGATACCGCCTGTCCGCGGCCGCCCGTGGTACGAGCATGGTGCCGACGGAGAGCCCGGCTGGACCAACTCGGAGGGCGACCGTCTGCGCGACTACGGCGTGGACGAGGACGCTGAGGACGAGGACGAGGATGTTCCACTTGGCGAGCTGCTGCGCAGGAGAAAGGCGTATGGTAATAACAGTGAAGCTTAGTTAGGGCATGCCTCTCTATACATATATAAAAGTAAAAAATATATATACAAACTGGGCTCGCGCCCCGACCAAACTTTCCCAAATGGTCCCAACCGGCGACGGACACCAGTTTCCGATGATAGCAAAGCAGCCTGCGAATATCGGGATGCCGACAAGCCTGAAAGATGAACGGGACGAAAAACGCGCTCTCCTCTCTTTTTTCCCCTTTTGCCTTGAAGCCCATTCAGTCCTGGTCGCATACGTCTATATCGGCTTGTTCACAGAGATAGAAGGAGGGGTGAGGGGAAACCAATAGCAGATCAGGCTATGCACATCAATAAAACCATCCGTGAAGCAAAAGAAGTCAATCGATCAGTCAAGCCAAGCCAAGCCACCCCCGTCCATCTGGTCTCTCTCTCTCTTTCTCTCTCTTTTACACACACGCATTCTATAACCAACTTTCTCTCTACTGGTTTCTCGCCACAACAGGATTCGACTGTTCGCTCACCAATCCTCCTCATCATCCTTCCTCGCCATCGCATTCTTCCTTGCCAATAGCGCGTCCGCTAGACTACCTGCCAGGCTCGGCGTCGGTGTGTTACTCCTGCTGTTGTCGGACCCGTTGGCTCCGGCCAGGCTCATACCGGAATCGCGAGCCTGCAGGGCTGCAGGCTTCTTCCCCGGGCGCGCCGGCGGCGTCGGTGCTGCCGGCTTAGCACGCCCGTTCGGTGGCGGCGGTGGTGCTCGTGAGGTAGCTGGCGGCGGCGCAGGCGCCTGTTCCTCGACGTAGGCGGCGGGAACCCAGGCCTGCCCGCTTGGGTTCTTGGCCAGCCACCATCCTTTTATCTCGTTGTTAGTGCTCAGCTTCATGAGTGTCGGGCAGCTAGTTGTTGCTGCAGGAAAAAAAACTTACCATTGTTCTCCTTCTGAACGATCTCGACAAGATCACCCGCACGAATCGTCAACTCGTTCTCCTTGGTGCCGGCAAAGTCGTACAGCACCTTAGCCATAATCTTGGCCTTGGCAGGCGGTGCAGCAGGGGGTGGCGGTGGCGGCACACGAGTTCCGGAAGCAGCCGACGTGTTTCGAGTATGTGAAGGGATGGCAGCAGGCGTAGGAACAGGTCTCGACGCAGCCGCCTTGGGCACCGGAACGGGCCGGGAAGCCGCCGCCGCCGCCGCCGCATTTGCGGCTCCGGGACGGGGCTGAGGTGTTCTGGTATTCATGATTCTCCCGGGTCGCCCGTTCGGCCCGCCAGGCTTGATGAGCTTGCCCCTGGTGATAGGTCTCGGGGGCACGGGCTTCGCCTTGGGCATTGGCCTTGAGAGCGAGTTGGAGGGCTCTCCTGGCTGTGTGTGTACAGCACCGCTCTTGTAGAAGTCCACCGGTGTCGGCGAGTCCTTCAGTACCTTGACAATCTGTATCTTGTTCGGCTTCTTCGCGTACTCGATCGTCTCCCCAATCTTGAGGTTGAAACCACCAACCATGACGCGTTGCATCTGCGTGAACAGCTCCGTCTTCAGCACGCAGTTCATGAGAGGATCAGGTTCTTGCGGTGACCCGACGCCAAGCGAGAACCAATCGTCTCGAGCTGTCGACGTGCCGATGAACTTGATGGCGCCATTGGGGACCGAGCGCTCGACAGCGATCTGCAATTGGCCGTTGTTGAGCATCTGGGACACAATGTAGAACTTGCTATTGGTGACAATGAGGATTCTTGGGCTCGGCTTGCTGGAACGGCCGAACTTGGCCTCCAAAATCTCACCGCGAGATGAGAAGACTGCCTTCTCATTAGTTCCCAGACCGATGGCATTGCGCACTTGACTACCAGGCCCAGTAGTGGCGTTGATGCCCAGGTAGTCGCCCAAGAATCGACGCGAGCCCAACAGACTGAAGCGCCGCCTCTCCTTTCGATTCTGCAGAAGGCGATGCCCCTGGTCTCGCAGCTGCAGGTACTCGGCCCCGGTGCGCTTCTTGCGGAAGAACCGCTGGATACGAGTCGCGGACTCGGCTCTGTAGGCGAGGTACGCCCGCCACATGCGCTGAATACGCGTCGCCATGTTGTGCCAGTAGCGGTCTCGCATGTGCTCTAGGGCAAAGAGGGTTTCTGGAGACTTGATGAAAGCCTTGGTCACACCCATCTGCCATTCCTCTTGTGGGATGCTCGTGTCCTTCAGGATCTGCTTGACCGCCGCATCATAGGAGCCCGACCAGGTGTACTCTCCGGCATACGATGTGGCTGGAGACAGCAGGAAGAAACGGTCGGTGAATTTCTCGAAGCTCTGGCGATAGGCGAAACCCGCTCGGCGGATGCGCACGTTCTCCTGGAGACCCAGGTACTTGATCTGATGCAGCACGTTGGGGACATTGTACTCGGTAGCTGACTTGTTCTCGTTCGGCTTGATGGTCCGGATATACGAAGGCTGACACTTCATCAGCGTCTCGACCAGCGCGTTCGCGGAGGCCCTTATCCTGTCACCGGCCGAAGGCGGCTGCTTCCTGTTATCCTGGTCCACCTGGTGAGGGAAGAGGGTGTGGATGAACTTGTTCTGACTGCGCTGGAACAGGTTCTGGACGCCCTTCAGGAGCTGGTCTTTGCACTTGTCCGTGATGCCGTCGACTGTGTAGCTCACGTCTCCAGCATAATGCCTAATGATGAAGCTTCCCTGGCGCGGCGTCAAGTTGGCGTTGGACATGCCGTTGATGCTCTGCATGAACGTGCGGTCGCACGCAGCGGGGTCGGCGTGTGCAGTCTTGGTGGCGTCCTTCATGGCAGAAAAGATACCCGGAGGGCGGATGGACTCGATCAGATCACAGACGACCTTATTGTCAAAGTACGTGATGGGCGTCCACTTGATCTGCTCCCGGGCGTATTCCTCCTGCTCTGCCTTGAGGGTCAGCTGGATGAAGATCTGTTGCAGTTTCTCGTTGACATAGTTGATGCACAGCTGCTCAAAGCTGTTCTTCTCGAAGATCTCGAAGCCGTAGATGTCGAGAATGCCGATAGAATTCGATGCTGCTTGCCTGGCCTTGAGGGACTGGTTGACTCTTTCCACGATCCAGTCAAAGAGGTTATTGTAGATAGCCTTGGCGAGCGCATCGCGGGTGGCTGTCGCCTGCGCGGTGTTGGCAGGCGATTCGATGACCTCTCCGTTCCGAGGCGTCAGTATGCGGATGGTAATGGCCTTGACGAGCGACTGGGCATCGACCTCCAGCAGGTACGCCAGGAAGTCCACCACGGACTGGTCCGAGACTGCCGCGTACCCGTCGTCGTCCTCGCGGAACACCAGGTTGCCTGTCCATAATATCGCGGCCAGCATCCTGAAGATGTTGTCCTGCTCTGCCTGCGAGAGGCCAATGACCTTCATGGCGTTGAGGGTGTCCTGGAACTCGGCCAGATCGTCGATGCCGTCGACGTCCAGACACTTGGAGCGGCTTGTGTAGACATATGTCTCGGGCTTTTGTATGCCAAAGAGCTCGCGGTGCTGTTGCGAGGCGCCCTTGGTGAACTGGTAGAAGATGTGGAAGTTCCGCTCGTTGATGATCTGGCCGACGACACGGGTCTTCTCGAGCAGATAGTTGGTGATGTCGGCTCCTATGGGCTCACCCTGTGTGTTGAAGTGTATCTGCAGGTATTTGCCGAAGCGCGACGAGTTGTTGTTCCGCAGCGTCTTGGCGTTGCCAAAGGACTCCAGCAGGGGGTTGGTTGCCAGCACCATGTCCTTGACCTTCTGGATGTCGCCCGTCTCGCCGCCCGACACGTTTGCGATGTACTGCATGATGCGCTTGGCGGCCTCCGTCTTGCCAGCACCCGATTCACCCGAGATAATGACACACTGGTTCTCGCTGTAGGCCTTCATGTTGTAGTATGCGGACTCGGCGATGGCAAAGACGTGTGGGGGCATCTCCAGCCTGTTCTTCCCCCTGTAGCTGTCGAGGACCTGTTCGGTGTAGATGCCAAGGTCGCGGAAGGGGTTCACGGAGACCAGCACGTGGCCAATGTAGGTGTAGATCTCGGCGCCCTCGAATCGCTTCTTCAGGTTGTCGTTGATGGCCTCGTTGGACACCTTGCTGAGGAGGGTAAGGTCGGACACGCCAATCTCCTTCTTCTTGGTCGTCTCGAAGGTGGCCTTCTTGGGCCGCGCGCCGCCGGAGCCAGCATGGCCGCCGCCGGACGCAGCAGCCGCGCCGCCGTGCTTAGCCCCCTTATCTTTGCGGCGGTTGGTGATACCCTGCGAGGAAGAAGTAAATAAGCGAGCTGGAAGCTGGAGCTGGAGGAGGAGCTGCTGCTGCTGCTGCTGCTGCTGCTGCCAGTCCAGTCTGGTATGGTCTTACCATGGCGGGCGGTCAACAATATGAAGACGCCTTCGTGATATGGAGGCCAGTCGACGAGCCGGGTACGTGGGATCTCCAAGGACGACGGATCAGGGGAGAGGGGGGAAGGGAGGTGGTAGGGCTCAGACAGGAACCCGCGCGACGTCGTCAGGAAATACTGGCTGGCTTGACGTAGGGGACGAGATGCCAGAGTAAGAGGATTGCCCGGTGGTAATTATCGTAAATGTATTCGAGGGGTGGTCGAGGTCGGTGCTGCCTAGAGGAGAAGCTGAGTGACGTGCGCATGCAATTGCGTGGTAGTGGGGGACGTTTCTTGGGGGGGAATGAAACAGTGGCTTGGCACGCAGGCACGATGGTCTGCACTATTGCTGCTTGTAGGGTCTGACAAGAAGGGTCTGACGCTTGTTGACCAGTGGTGGTTATGTCGTGACGGTTTCTTTCCGTCTTGAGAGTCAGCGACAGCAACGACTTGTATGTAAAGTATGTAATAGTAGTAGTACCCGAACTACAGTGGCTAATAAGAGGAGATGAGACAGGAAGATGTGCTGTGCGCTATGCGCTGTGTGCGCACTGCAACCTGGCCAAGCGAGAACGAGCAAATGCGCCCCTCGCTCAAGCAAATCAACAAGCTTTCAACCTACCTGCCTGCTGACGTAACCGCCCTGCTTGCTGGTAAGATGGTGGCAGGACTTGCTCCGCCTCAGTGACTGCACAGGGGATTCCCGACTTCGCGTGAGCCATTTTCAACATCGATTCCTTTTAATCAGGAAAAAGAGGGAAAAAACCCTCCATATCCTCTTCCTGTGAAGAGACAAGTGCCTTTCTTTGAATTACTCGTGTTCGGAAGAGAGAGTCTGAGATGACGCCACATCTTTTTTCTGTCACTCCCAATGCTAAAGTAAGTATGTACCAAATTCGAAGTGGATTGGTTTGTTTTCGCAAACATGAACCAATCAGTGTCCAAGTTTCGCATTGCTGCAATACATCTATCTCCTGTTCTCGCCCTGTCTGTCTGTTACTATTCATATCAAGATTGTCGCCGTGGAAAATATAGCACCGCTCAAAGCATGGCCACACCCACGCTGCAGCAGGTGAGGCTGCAAGTATCAGGTCTCACTAATACCATTATATAATTAGGGGGCTGCGGAATCAAGCAGGATGCGGACATCATATTGGTGAGACTAGTTCCTCCCTGCTGCAAAGCCTCAGAAAGATTGCTGTGATCAAGAAGTTATATACAGTCTCTTGTAAGGTATTAGTTAGTAACAAGCCACCCAGGCAAAGCCCCAACACAGGATTCTCTTGGATCATTTGAAACCAATACGCATCGCGATATGTAGATGAAAACGCTGCGGAATGTACCAATGACAAGTCTCAAAATGTGACACCAAAATACAATATGGAAGGGAGTCTGCTAGTGCAGTAGTGCAGTATTGACTTGGCTGGGAGTTTCTTCAAGGATGTATATTCCCACCGTTACAGGAATGCACGATATCTTCACTTGATTGGATATCATGTCCTCGTGCACGTGGATATCCAGGGTCGTCTCTCTCAGCATTGCCTGGCGATCGATTCCTATTATCTGCCAAAATTTGTATGAATTGACTTTCGCAGACGCAAGAACCATTTGAACCTGCACCGCAAGCTGTGACGGCACCTCGGTAAGTACATATTCTAGTCTCTAGATTTTAGCAAAAGAAATATTACTGTTGGTCGGCTCCCGTGACAATGTCGATAATTACCGAGAATGCTAAGGCCAATGACATATTGACCAAACTATGCTCTATTCAGGACTCAGAATTGGTAACTGAGAAGATGAGGACGTGTAGGGGCTTTGAGGATGTCTGAGGAAATGGGCTAACGGCTTCTTTTTGTGAAGAGGACACTTCATGCTCACAGCACATATGAAGATAGCTACAGAAATTATGATCTGAAAGATCTTGCCTGCCAGCGCACATGAGAGCAAGAGAGATTATATGAGGGGAACCATACATCAGCAGGTAATATGTGCTGGCTCTGAGCGAGCCCATAACTTGGTCGTTCAACGTGCATCCAATGATAAAAAATAAAGATTATCTGCCTGCCTTCCTCTGTTCAAAATTCCTTCGAACACTGAAGCGCTTCCAAGACTGCTGTCTACGCCACGAATGCCAAGGAGGCTTGTAATCACATGTTTGTTTGGTTCCTGGACGCGAGAAATTGGCAGAAGCTTGTCCTTCCTTTTTTCTTTCCTCTTCTCCCTGGGCTTTGTCGGGAGATGGACACGAATGAGCTGATCTTCGCTGGGACTATAAGTCAATAAAATTTCCTCCAGAACAACCTTAATCGGTAATCCTCCTCCCAATCGGACCCCAGCGTACTGGATCTTCTTGAACCGGTCCCACTTTAGATCCAAGGTCCAGCCCTCCATTTGCGCCTGATGCTGTGTTAGACAGCGAAGCAGAGATCTCTCGAGCAAGGGACTTAGTTGGTTATGCGGCAGGAGGATGGTCAAGTTGTCCACGACATTGGCCCGGCATATGCTGCTACACCTGTAGTCTGATTGCTCTTGGCATGAGTACATTCTGGCACCGGGAGGGAGGGCCCTGGCCCACCTTTTGATCTCCAGGAGGGCATGCTACTGCAGCAGCAGCTGCTGCAGCTGCACATTGGCCGGGCACCCGATCGAGTCCATCTTTGTGCACTGCGCGACAAGGTGTGTCCTTTTTCATCTGCGCCCGTTGTAGTTATTAGACTGTCCTTGTTGAAAAAGTGGCTTACATAGTCCGGTACACTGTCTCGTCTCACCATGGCAGTCCAGTCGGCCCGGACTCCGGGACCCAATTCCGTCCAGAGGTCGTCAGTCCTATGCCTAAGTACATACTAGGTGATGATCTGAACAGGTCGTCCCAAGACCTAGCCAGATGACATATCTGAAGGTCATTGTCCTAGAATGATATTTGGGGGCTCGTAATGCGGGGGCGGGCATCCATTCCGTGCATTCAAACCTGCAAGGTTATAACAAGCTTCTTCCAGCCGCGGTTTCATATTACCCATGGCGTTTGAAACCTACCGCCCGCATCTTGCATAGCACGAGCTCTGGAAAGAAGGGGTGGGAGGGGGCGAAGAAGGGAATTTCACGCCCCTTCTCCACGTGAGGCTCTTGATTACGCTTAAATTTTGACATTCCATGATCCAGGGCCGGGTGCTGGTGCGTCACCGCTGTCCCCAATTGAATGGCACCCATGCGCGACTTGCACCAGACCCAGGGCCGCTGGAGATAAGTGGTAGAGAGGCAGATCGTCCCCATGATCGTTCGTTGAATAGACTTTTTGGGATCTATATCGAATGATTCTTGGGATCAGAATGGGCACATGTTTCTCATCACCGTGAGCTGACTTGGCGGCTTGGAGGACCAAGAAAGGGGATAAAATAGGTGGTTCGGTTTGGAAGGTATTCAGACCAGGGCGCCTAGAAGCTTGGCAGTAGATGGCGGCAGCCGGTCTCACCCTCACCAGATGGAGGGGCTCTCTTAGTGGTGCCGCACACCCCTCGTTAGTGGCTAGCAGACCCCAGCTGACGATCAGACGAACCCTCGTGCATGGCTTGTAAGAAACCCCGTAGTGCGTCTGTAATTTTCGTATATGGAGATGGTGGGGGGAAAAGGAGAAAGAAAGAAGAAAGAGAAGCACAGGAGAAGAATTAGAGAAGCGTATCGTTATTGGATCGATACCAGACAGAGCAGGATCTGGCTACCAAAGGTCACGGCAAGATCCTCGTCTGCACCAGGGCGGGCCGGCGAGGATGCGACCGTGTTGTTTTGGTGGGCGGGGACTGGGGAATCTCCTCGGACTGTACGCTACAGTTAGTGTCCCACCCAGGTGGTAGGCATAGCTACTACTACTATAAGCCGCATCTCTGGTTCAGCTATGGGCCCCTGGCGACTAACGTAGCGACATGTCCTCATTGGGTTGCAGCCGTGGCCCGAGGACCCCCTGATCTTGGACTAGCGCCACGCCTTCCGTTGACCCTCTGGCGAATCCCGTGGGTTTGCTGCACCATGGCACCCTCTAGCACTAAGAGTTACTGGCCTCTCTCCTTGCCATGTTAAGCGCCGAGGATCCTGTCACACTCCTTAGGGGCAGGTCACACAATGGACTGACCTCGCTATTCATAGGCAACCCAGAATCCGACCTCACCTCGCAGCTTTCCTGGGGCCGCGTCAGTCTGTGTTCCCTTTCTTCTCTCTCTTCTCCCCATTGCCCCCTCTCACCTCACTCACTTCATAATTCCAGCACAGCTGGCAATGACATTGGCGACAAATACTGTGTGAATGAATTGAGGTTCTGTTCTTTGCTTTCAATGAAGTGATACCCCCCCTGTTTGTTGTCCTCCCAAGGGTCAAGAGAAGAAAAGAGAGAGAAGGAGAAATAAACCCTCGGGTACGTATCCTGGTCCGGCCGAAACACCAGATCAGCCTCATTGCGACTACTACCACTGCGATCTCCGACGCAGCTCGTCTCAACTTTTTTGCTGCTCGTGTATCGCATTGCATTGCCAATCTGGAACGACCAGTTGCTCGAGCGAAACTCCCTCCAGCGTCTGATCTACATGGCCCTCAGGGTCCCGTCCTGGCTTATCCTGGGCTCCGGACTCGACTTCACCTCATCCCAAATCGCACCGACGGGCTGCCAGTAGCTAACGCGCCCAACGACTGCTGCTTAATCTGTGGAACCCCAAAGACAACTTGATGGGATGCAGGTGGATTGATTGTTTCATGGACACACTGACATCCGAACACTGGCATCGGTACCTGGGATAGGCCTCATCTCTATCGCCTCCCAAGACTGGACCTGTCCTTGTCGGTATGTCTATCTCTCTCCCCACTCCCCTGTCTGGCGAATCTCTGGTGTCCCTTAACCAACCCCCCCCCCCCCTTCCTTTATGACTATCTTCTTGCCCACCATCAGGCATCTGGCTGGACTCATTTCTTCTCTTCTCTTCTCTTCTCTTCCTCACTTGGCAAGGCAAGAAGCATTATCAAATCTGCTTCGAGCCTCCTCCACCTTGGCATCCTTTCCCTTCAGTCGCTGCTGGCTCAGACCGCTCTTTTCTAACTTGAGTTGACCTTTTAGTTCAAGTGTGTTGTTTTTATTTTATTTTATTTTTAAGAATATTGTAATATAAAGGGAAAGGTCACTCGGGATCGACATTGTCAGGGGATTATCTTCTTCGACAAGCCAACGCCTTCACGATCACCGCCAGTCGACGCGAGAATCAAGCCGCCAAACCATACGTCGCCGGTCGACAAGTAATTCGGGGTTCTGGAAACGAGACAGAGGATCAGCAGAGGGCCCAGACAAGATGGCTTACCGCGAGAAGGTGGTCAAGCAGTTCACTGCTTCGAAGCTCTTCTTCAACTCCGTCTTCTGGGGAATCCATTTCTTCCTCTTCGGATTCGGATGGTATGCCCCCCGCCCCCGACATGTCACCTGATTATTGATCCTCCTCCTCCTCCTTTCCAGTATGCTGATGGGAATTACAGGTACAAGCAAGAAAGCGATCCTCGATTAGCGGCTTTGAACGCGCTCCAGTACTCTGTGTGGATCTCACGAGGTGCAGGTCTGGTGCTGACCTTCGACACACTGTTCATCTTATTACCAGTATGTCGGACACTGGTGAGATGGCTTCGACCGAAGATCAGGTGGGTGCCACTTGATGAGAACCTGTGGTTCCATCGTCAGGTTGCATACGCCATGCTGTTCTTCACCATCACCCATGTCACTGCTCACTACGTCAAGTAAGTGTTTTTTCTCTTGTCCCTACCTCCGGCTAGGCTCCGTCGTGGTCATCTTACGCTGACATGTGCAGCTTCTTCAACGTCGAGAGAACACAGGTCCGACCCGAGCTAGCGTTGCAGATCCACTACGCTCAGCCCGGTGGCATCACCGGCCACATCATGCTCCTCTGCATGCTCCTGATGTATACGACTGCTCACCACAGGATCCGGCAGCAGTCCTTTGAAACATTCTGGTACACCCATCACCTCTTCATCCCTTTCCTCTTGGGCATGTACACCCACGCAGTCGGCTGCTTCGTCCGTGACTCGACCAACGCCTATTCGCCTTTTGCTGGTGAGATCTTCTGGGAGCACTGCATTGGTTACCAAGGTTGGCGATGGGAGCTCTTCGGTGGTGCCATCTACCTGACCGAGCGTCTGTACCGCGAGATCCGGGCTCGTCGGTCCACCAAGATCACTCGCGTTGTCCGCCACCCTTATGGTATGTTCTAGCTGCAGGATGGGATGCACTGAGAAAACGCCCGCTGACCTTAAATTCCAGATGTGGTCGAGGTTCAGTTCTCCAAGCCCTCTTTCAAGTACAAGGCTGGACAGTGGCTGTTTATCAAGGTCCCCTCGGTTTCCAGCTACCAGTGGCACCCCTTCACCATCACATCTTGCCCGTACGACCCCTACGTCTCGATCCACGTCCGTCAGGTGGGCGACTTCACCCGCGCCCTGGGTGATGCTGTTGGTGCTGGATCGGCCCAGGCCAAGCTGTATGAGGGCGTGGACCCCATGGGGATGTACGAGGTCGCCCTGCAAAACGGTCAACACATGCCGGCCATCCAGATCGACGGGCCTTATGGTGCCCCCGCGGAGGACGTGTTTGAGAACGAGATCGCTGTCCTGATCGGTACTGGTATCGGAGTGACCCCGTGGGCCTCTATTCTAAAGAATATCTGGCATCTGCGCAACAGCCCGAATCCGCCCGCCCGCCTTCGCCGTGTCGAGTTCCTCTGGGTCTGCAAGGACACGAGCTCCTTCGAGTGGTTCCAGACGCTGCTGTCCTCGCTCGAGGAGCAGAGCACCCAGGCTGCCCGCATCCCTGGTGGCTCGGGTGTCGAGTTCCTCAAGATCCACACCTACCTCACCCAGAAACTCGACATGGACACCACCAACAACATTGTTCTCAACTCGGTCGGCGCCGACGTCGACCCTCTGACTGAGCTCAAGGCGCGCACAAACTTTGGTCGGCCCAACTTCTCCCACCTGTTCTCGACGATGCGGAACGGTATTCTGGACCGCACGTATCTGAATGGCTTGGAGAGCAGTAACAGGACGACAGTTGGTGTATACTTTTGCGGTCCTTCGGCAGCTGGTAAGTTTTGCCTCCCGTCTCCTTTTTTACTTCGACGCATGGGTGCTTTCAGAACGTACTGACAAATCCCCCTCCCAGCTCGCGACATCAAGAAGGCTTGCAAGACTGCTACCGTGAGGGAAGTGAAGTTCCGCTTCTGGAAGGAACACTTCTAAAACGATTTCATTTACTTTTTTTCCTGCGCTTTTTCTTTTATACGGCTTCACCGTGTTATACGCCCGTCAAGGAGTCCCACGGGTACGGAGGTTCTCAAGATGAGGGAAGAACGGGATCTCAGCCTGTAAATGATGATTCGACGGAATGGCTCAAATCTTTTGCGGGGCTCACTGTAACATCAAAAGACGTCGGCAGCCTACTGTGCCATGGCCTCGCACGTTGCAAGTGGCCGCACAGATTGGTAGGGCAGCCTAGGAGGAGATGGCGAGAGCATCGAGGGGGTTTCTGCATCAAAGCGTGACCACTTACGCATTGTCGCTTTAGATCGCTGGAAAGGAGACCGCTGGAGGCTGGGTCTGGGATCAAGGACATTGCAAGGTCGGGGAATATCCTGTCAACTGTCAAATATTGTCTAGCGTTCTCTTTTATTTCTGCTTCGAGGCAATATTAAGACTTGTCTAGACTATATTTATGATTCATCATCTTCTCAAACATGCTTACCTGGATTTCCCCCCTGAACCAAGGACGAGGTAGCCCAGACCGAATCACTGAAGTTCCATTTTTGAAGCATGAACAAAAAGCTTTTAATCTCTGCCCTCACCAGTCACTACTTAGCAGGAGCATCGTTCATATTATATGTAATGATCCAAGCCATTCCTTGTCACCTGCAGGAATGCTTGTGGCAATTGTGCGGTTAAAATCGTCAAACAGTTGTGACGAACCCTTTTCTAGGACTGTAGGAGGCTAGGCTCACTTCGACCTTGATTTAGAAGCCCTTTAGAGCAGACTTCATAGTGAAAATCGCATTGGCGGAAAACAATGGTCTTACCACCCCTGCACTAATATCAATACTTGCATTGTCAATACTACATTACTCTCATCGTTACTTTCCTTAAGACCTGTGATAGAATCTTCTCTGTCATTGTAAGATAGTCCTTTCCTTCAACCTATGCGTCCACTTTGGCAGTATGCATGTCCGATCGTCCAGGCAAGTCAGGCTTGCGTCCATACACAACATGGACTTGACGAGTAAGATTATGTTAGATCCCATGACCATGTGTAGAATGCAGTGGGATGACTAAGGCTCCTCAACTTACATATAGTATAGGCACGCAGTGTTGCATCGGCTGCGCTGCGCTTCGCCTCCACCAAGAACTCCGTAGCTTCGTCCTCATCCATTCCAGCTGCCAGTATCAGTTTGAACAAGGAATCGATCCCTTTATTGAAATCGAGGTAGAAGATCTGGCCCAGCCGCTTCTCCTTTGCGTCAAGAGGCCAGCCATTGATTGGGCAAAGAATACGCTTTTGCACGACGTCCGTGAACCCGATCTCCTCCATCCACTCTTTGTACTTGAGCGTGACCAAGGGATCCCTACCCGTATTGGCAAGACCCCGAGAAATTAGGCTGAAAAACTTCTGGAAGGCGGAATCCTGCAGGATCTTCTCCGCTCCAGGGGCAGCCACGAATTCCGGTACGTAGTCGTCATATTCACACCAGCCGCCGGGCTCGAGGTTGTCGAATACCTTCTGTATGACTCTCTTTGGATCAGAGAAGCAGGTGAAGACCGTACGGAGGTGGATGAAGTCAAAGAGCTTCCGGAAAGACCAGGTGTCTTCGACATCTGCCCTGGAGAAGGAGCAGTCAGGCGGGGTCGCGGAAGGCTGGATGAGGCTCAGATCTGTGCCGAGCACCTTCGCCTCTGGATATGTTCTGGCGGTTTCGATGGCCCAAATTCCTGTGCCCGCGCATACGTCGAGAACGTTTTTGGGGTTCGTGAGTGGTGCCAGGTGTAGTTTGCCTTCGAGCATCAAGGCCCACAGTTTGTGCTGGATGTCTGTCATTCAAGATGTCAGCTCATATGTTGCGATGCCCGCTCATCTATACTGACTTAGTCGATTTTGTTCGTCCTTCATATCCTGCGAATCAGCATCTATCTTGTCAAGCTCTGAAAGTCGAGAGGGACATACTGCATCGTTTGGGAGATAGTATTCTATTATAAGCATTAGCTGGGATAAATTTGAGAAAAGCTGGAGGTTTAGTCGTACTCCCTTCGCCATAACCATGGTAGGTCCTACCGTACTCTTCGACAGAGTTGGGATCCGGAATCGTATCGGTTCTACAAAAGAGACCAAACAAAATTGAGTAAATAGTCCGAATACCTCAAGATGTTATATAACAGGATTAAGATTTACAAACTTTGCTGGCTTACCTAGACTCCCGTGCTGGGGATGGTTCTGAGATGCTATTGCTGTGATCCAACGACATCATGTAAACTGTCTTGATCTAGACAATATAAGCTTACACTCCCAACCTTTCCAGTTCAATAAGCCAGGTTCACTCTTTCCCTACGGACCTTTCATCTGTAGCCGTACAGAGCCCACGGAGGGTTCAAGTCCGCATGTGTCAAGAAACCATGACTATACCTTGAACCCTCATAACGTCATCTCATAATACTGAGGGTAAACAGACATTGCTGAGGGAAGCCTGGTCTGGAGAATGATCTAGTCACCACAAATGGGCTCTGGCCGTCAGGCCATGAGGACTATCTCATCCATATTGGACGGCTCACCAAGATGACTGGAGTGCAGCTCTAGCTAGACTCTTGAGGAACACGACGGCAATCGGGGAGATTTTCTGGACCACGAACATAGAAGTGGAGCAGTATTAGATCAGAATCGCTGTCCAGGGCCTAGGACTTGTGATGGTGTATTGAAAGAAGTGCACCTGACCGATGAGAAGTGGCGTCTTGGGGTCAGATGGCCAATTGTGGAACAATTGACTTGATCACATTGTTGCTATTCGTAGAATCGAGAAAGGAAAGAAGAGACTACGAAAAAGCCACACCTGAGTGTCCCCTTTCTTATCTCTTGCAAACCTGCACTTTTATTCGGTCCGGCAGCCTTTCAGCTGCCTTTTCCACACCAATGCAGACATGGGCCCCACCTGAAGAAGTGACAGGTAGGACGGCGACACTCGTGGTGGGGGAAGACAACCCGGCAGCAGATTGTAGTATACTATGGTAACAGTCAGTGGCGATTGAGGATTGCCACTTTGGCGTTTTCTCTCACTTATCGAGCTTTGTGTGATCTTGGGATTCTCTCTTGGTGCCTCTGGCAAATACAAGGAGAGGCAGAAATTTTCCCGTGGTCTTGAGTACTTCGACTTAGGCACTACCTGACCATGTCACTACATTTATTGCAGGCCAGGTAGTAGGTCCTTATTTCCCGTCGATCCCATCAGCCATGATAAGGACATCTGAATGATCGCATCATTGGATAGTTTCACGGAAGAGGTTTCTAAGGGAGGGTCCAAATTAGAAGACTAGTAATTAGCTCTATATATTGAGAGTATAGAGAAAACGAATTGCGAGGAACTAATTCGTGCAGTTACACTTGACATTGATTACAATACAGAAAGTTACATAATATTTCTCTTCTTTTCAAAATGGACGTATTAACCAGTCCAAAAGCCTATGGGCACGAAGTAATTGTTCATGTGAATACCATACTATGAGTACCGTATGGCAGTGCTCTGGACCCATATAATACCCTAGCATTATTGAAGCTGACTTACTTACTGAGCCTCCTGATCTGCATAACATCGTATGCTCTGATTAGGTGCTGCCTGGCGGCACAGGCGCCTAGGTCGAGTGGATCATGGCTGCCGTAAGCACTGTTGACGTTGTGCTTATTCTCTTTCTCTCTCTTAAACCAAACTACAGTTCTCCCTCGTTCTGAGATTGAACCACGCTAGAAATGACTGTTTAGCACTTTTCAGCCAATTTCTCCCACTTACTATCAAAGTTTGCGAATGATTCAAGCCACCTGAGGGAAACGACCGAGGATCGACCGCAATGGGGACGGTGAAAGTTGATGACGATCTACGCAAAGGTGAGATAACCCTCAGACGTAAGACTTGGAACGATATCTCAAGTTGGTGCCGCAGGGGGGAAACATGAATCATCATGGGAAGGCATCAAAATCCATGGAATTCCTGATGATCAGTGGCCCGTCACGCATCGAGCGTTGTGCGCCTCCGGGCGATATCTGATGACAGTCAAAGAAGTCATATCCTTATGGTGCGTACTATGGAAAAGCGAGCAGTGATTAGACAGTCTCAGCTAAAAAAAAAAACATCTTAGCGATGAAAAGTTACCACCTGGAAGGAGCCTGAAATTCGAGCTTTGGGATCTGGTCGAGTCGACAGACAACCTTGCATCCACCAAGAGCTCCGGAGAAGTGCAGGTGTCAGACCTTGGACCAATTTCGCACATTGTCTTCTCGAAAAACCTGCGCATCGTTCTCATCGCGAATCAGCTATACCGGGTCTCGTGGGATACCAGCCTCATGACGATCACTCCTGTCCACGGTCTCACTGGAAACCGGCCAACAATGATTCGGTGGATCATTGATCACAACGATCTCATCTTCTTGGCCAGTGTGGAAAATATAGGCACCGAAGACAACCTTGCTACGTCTAACAAGCTCGTCGCTGAAGTGCCGCATGTTGCAGAAAGTGTGGATTGTGACTCGTGTCTCTATTCTTGCACCTCGTCCGTCTCCTACACGTGCGAGATATGCACGAATTTTAACGTGGCGTACAAAGTATGCCATCACTGCCTCCTTCGAGGCTTTTGGTGTCGAGACAAGACTCATGTGTTAAAGTCTAGTGTTGATGAGACCAGAACGATGAGCTGGAGAGACACCCACACCTTGCAACTGGTTGACCTCAGCGACGCGCTACCAATCACGAAGCACTTATTCTCCACGAGGATTGAAACGTCTGTCGACCATTGTCCCATGGTGAAGAAACAATCTGAGTACTTGGTTTGGTTTCTTGATGCCTCGCATGTTTTGATTCATAACTACAATTCTGGCACGAATCGAATTCTGCCCATTAGAAATATTAGTATGGGAAGTGGTAAGTCTGGACTTTTTGTTGTTACATAGCGTTCGGGGAATAGTTCATATGTTGACCTTTCGTCCACTCTCAGTGACGCATATATACACCAACTCCGCTGGCCCATATCTATTCGTCTTCTCCATCGAGAAGTACGACAAGACGACGGCCTGCGAGCCAGATGACAACCCGGTAGACCACTCGAGAAGCCATGGAACAGGAAAACAACGTGTGTTTGTTTGCTGCAATTCTTATAATGTCCGCGAAGCCAAGGAGTCCCTGGAGCCTCATGCCCTCTGGAGCACCAGAACAGAGCTCACCGGTATCCGAAGCAATTCGGCAGCAGTCATGACCACGAGCTCGGCAGACGCCCACTGTACATACATCAACCTTGCCGGTGCTGTTGTGTACCAGAAGTTTCCATATACGCTCACGCTTTCTTCGAAGCCTGAAACCCTTGCCGAAACCGAGTATGAAGAAACAGAGAAGCCCGAGGGCCCCGCGGCACAGTTTGAAGGTGATCCGAGCATCGTTCTCAACGTACCGTCGTCTGTCACACCTGATTTTAGCAGGGCTCATTACCTTCCGGGCAACGACAAGGAGGGCAGACCGACAAGGGTGCTGTTATGTGATTCATGGAAACCCGCCAGACTGCCGATCTGGATCGACTTCATACAATCAGTGCCCAGCACATGCGGTCGTGACCCCTCGGCCGATGGGGATACACGCGCTGCTGCTGCTGAGGAGCGCAGTCAAGACACGCAGTCTGCTATCACGGCGCAAGGCGAAGCGTCCAGCCAGGCTGACGTATGTGAACTCCCAAAGGGCGCACTATGTCCGCGCTGCAGCGCCATGATCACGAGCTCGGCGTTGCTGAATGCGTCGTCTCGTTGGACCACCGCTCCCTGGGAAGAGCTTGGAAGAACGGAATATTCCACTCGCATACGCAAACTAAACAGTGATTCGTCATGGGTAGCCTTTCGGGTGTCTACGGTGTCTGATGATGATGCTGAAGGTGGTGAAGGCGGTCATAGGAAAAACTTCGACCACGAGGCATTCAAGGCACGCAAACCAGCGCAGGACCAGGGCTCAGAAGCCATTTCTGAGAACTTTGTGTACGAACATCATGCACATCACGCGTCCCGGCTCGCGTTTTCCGAATCGCTCCTTCGCGGGTGTCACCTATGCAGTCTGTTTCTTGCTCGTCTGGGTGGCAGCCAACGGAGAGAAATAGAGAGTGTGGTGAATGCAGAGGCCAGGAAGTCCAACACATCTGTGCAGGGGAGGCTGAATGCCAGATACTACGCCCCGTATCCTGTATTCGAGCCAGCGAACGCCGATGGTGATGCAAGTGGCAGCTCCATGCTGCCCGGCAAGGAGGGGGTCGAATGGGTGACAGACTCACCGGGTTTCATGGTCAGGATCAAGGCTTCGCGTTCAAAAGGCAGTGTCTCTTCAGGGAGATTTTGTCTTTACGAAAAGTCTGGAGAGGATCACAAAGAGGAGCCTAAATTACAAGCAGACCTACCTATTGGAATCCCTCACGAGCTCCAGGGTGTTCTTTCTGAGCATAGCTGGTCCAGAGGAAATGTGATGGACGAGATGCGATTCACCGACTCTACCCAATCGATGGAATTAGCACGGCGCTGGCTTGACACCTGCTCTCTGTTTCACTGGTGTACAACAGCAGACCGCATCAGCTCGCCCCCCACACGTGTTATTGACGTTGGACCTCCTGACGGAACACAGAGACCGCGCATATTGGTCACTGGGCCACAAGATGAAGGGATGAAGTACTTGGCTCTGAGCCACTGCTGGGGAAAAGACAATTCCTTTGTGCTCACCACTTCCAACCTTGAGACGTGGGTTCACGACGGCTTCGCTGTTGCAGACCTCCCCGAGACGTTCCGTGACGCAGTTATGCTGTGCAGGTGGATTGGCCAGAGATATCTTTGGATCGATTCTCTGTGCATCATCCAACAAGGAGACGGCGGCAAGGACTGGGCGCGTGCAGCACCCCAAATGGCCAGCGTCTATGGCGACGCGCTTTGCACCATCGCCGCCTTGTCGTCGACAAGTGTCCATTCCGGGTGCTTCGCGGCGCGCAACACCCTCGGCGGCCAGCCGTTGCTATTTTCTACAGGCAGCGGCTTTCGGTTCTTGACCCCAGAGCATGAGAATGAAGATGTTAGAACGCGGGACCACCACCTGAACTCGCGAGGCTGGGCGTTCCAGGAGCGCATGCTCAGCCCTCGCATCTTGGGGTTCTCCTCCGGAGGTATATCATGGCAGTGTGGTCGTCTTCGGGCCAACGATCGATATAGGCGAGGGATCGACGCGAGTAGATTCTCTGTGTCTGATACCAGGGCAAAAGAACTGTTCCGGCAGGTCACCACGCCGCTGTTGCAGCCTCTCCCTAACGACAGCCACCGGGTCTCCTTCCTGACCGCGTGGTACGAGCTAGTCCAGGAATATAGCCGGCTTGACCTGACCGTGAGGGATGATAAGCTCATGGCCCTGGCCGGGATAGCCGAAGGGATCCGAAAAGCCACGGGGTTCAGGTGGTACTACGGTCTCTGGCATGATGCTGGAGACATGCGCATGCTGTTGTCTCAGCTTCTCTGGACGTCTGAGCACCCAGAGCGCGAGGGCGGAGAATCGAGGAACCAGGGACACGGCCAGGCTCACCGGCCTCAACGTGCTCCCACCTTCAGCTGGGCAGCGACAAACTCATCATCAGTAGATCACCGAATCACTTTCCACACGCGCCATATTGACCTAGATGCCGATCCGGTAGGTGACCGCAGCCGTGCCTCGTTCTGGGTTCCCCACCGCCGACAGAATGGTGTCCATTTCGTACAGTGCATCTATCGGTTCGGGTGCATGTACGTGTCGGGCCCGGGAAAGAGAGAGAGTCAATTTCTGGATGATCCATCTGCCAAGGGCCTCCTTGAGTTCAGAACAGAGATCCTGCATTTTATGAGTTCAGAAAAGGTGGACGACGAGTATAGGGCTGACATGTTTCCGCCACTGGTGTTGCGAGGGCACGTACGCGCAGTGACGCTCAGATCGACGCGTGGCATACCTGTCGACCGTGAGGGGAAGAGGCACGAGCATTTATGGCGGTATCCATGGTCAGATGGGGAAAAGGAGGAAATGGCGGAGGAGGAAGGGGCGGATTCCGACAGTATCGATGATGCTAAGTTGAGGAGAATGGGCTGGTTCTTCCCGGACACAGAGCGGTACATACACGCGGACGGTGCACAGGTCAAATGCCTCACCATCGCCCGGTGGCAGAGGTCGTGGGATGGCCGCTGGTACAGTGCTGGCATCGTTCTACAAAATCATCGCTTGTCTGCTACCATTAGCCATGGCTCTTTGAAAGAGGATGCCTCGCTGATGACGCGTGTTGGGTACTTTGAGCATTGTTGGGACTCTCGACACCCACATTGGGAAGACGATGGGAAGCAGGAAATTCTTCTGCTGGCTTGAGCTGGATAATTAGTTTGATCATGTTTTATAATCATGGTAAGGATCCTGAAGTCGTAACAAAAGAGTTTAGAGCAAATTTGACCCTCCCTCGGCGCCGCTACAATCCAATGAGTCACTAACCCTACGCACATAAATCCATCTTGTTCGTTTCAATTAAATTACAGCAGCCAACTGGCCTTGGCTGACTTTGATGCATGCGACTCGTCACTCCCGAGCGTCGACCGCGTCCACCTTTTGGTAAGCGACACAGCAGCACCCGACGGATAACCCTTGACATCTGGCCCGTGCCACCAGAGCTCTCCTCTTCGCCACCACGAGACAGTAACAAAGGCGACATTGAGCTCGCCAGGCCATCTATGTGTGGTAATCCCCGTGCGCGCACCACGGCGCGTGTACAGGTGTGAGTATTGTGGCGTGCGAGCCGCGACGGCGAGCTGCGCACAACGGTCAGAGAGCTCCAACGGCACATCGGCGGCCTCGTCGGCGCTGGCCATATACCCGTCGATCAGATCCTGAAGCTCACTCCATGGCGACGAGCCCTTGCGAGCGTCGGCCTCGGAACAGACCAGGGACCAGACGATATGGGGCCGCCCCTCTTGCGGCGCGGAATGTAGCTCGCATATAATCGCAAAGCGGGTGTACGCCTTCTTCTTCTTCTTGGTCGTCCTGGCGAGTTTGGTGTTGAGGAGGCGTGCGTGGACGACGGCGTGGTACCTGCGACCTGACTCGCACATGAACGACTGTGTGGGTGAGTTCCAGATATTGGAGGGCTTGACCTTGATAGAGGCCAGCTGAAGATGTTCAGGGAGGTCGAGCGTGAGTCTGACATACCAAAGCCGATGCTGGACTCGGATAGCCTCCCTGGGGCTCACGTCTCTGTGGATGTAGATTGTGGCCAGCCCCGTCGTCCTGAGACACATGTTGTCGTCCTCCTGTCTGAAGAAGAGCTCGGCGGGCAATCGTCTGTAGAAACCCGAGGGTGTCTTCAACAAGCGGATGCCAATCTTTTTCGTTTCGAAGCCCCTTCCCACAAGTTGAGATCCTATAAATAGGATGTAGTCGCTTTCAGGCATCTCGACCAGAGATGTCTTGATCCGCAGCCCAGAGTTTGTCAGGGCGGACTCCTTGTTCAGCTGTAGAGCATGATCTGGCATCACCTCGCGGCAGTTCAAAAATTCCACCGGAGACCGAGCAAGTATGCCTCTGTACATCTGGCTCTTGCATCCTCTGGGCACCGATGTGGAGGAGGACTTTGACTGTTCTCCCTGTTCTTGGCATGTCCAGGCGAACAGGGTCATATCATTGGTTTTTTTCAATATTTCCTCCTGGAGGCGGGTGAAGGCCTTTCCCCGTTCCCCATAAATCAGGCTCATATTCACGTCGAAGATCCCTAACAGACAGTACGCCATGTCCTCCTCGCGCGTAGTCTGGCGCAGGGCGGCCCACGACATTTTCCTGCCGACCGGCATGCTCTTCAGGGAACTGATGTTTTCCAGGGCGGCCAGGTCGATGCCTGTGATCTTGGAGACCTCTGTGCTCCGCATGCGCTTCCCACCATGGTCGTTCCACTCGCAATCGTAAAAGGTCAGGTTCTTGGGGGCGATGAGCTCCTGCAGCGTCCATCCCCTCGTCCACCACCGGCATGCCGGGAGCAGTGGGTCCGGGAAGCTCGGCTTGTGAGCAGGCAGGTCGGACAGGTAGACCAGACAGATGGTTGACTGCTGATACCAGGCAAACATGGAGTTGATAGCCTCGGTCAGCTCCGCGCTGCTCTCCTTGTTGATGCAGCAGGTGTCGACCCACGCATACCGGAGCCCTCGCTGCCTGGCAATGATGCACGTCTGTTCAATCTTTGCAAAGCCTTTCTTCCGAAGGCGCACCTCAGGACGCGGGTTTTCCCAATCCTGGAAGGTCACCTCATCCTCGTCCCAGGTGTGAGAGAGAATTGCGTAGGGATGCACGATATCCGCGCTGAGGAATTCTTCGAGCGCCAATGTCGTCGTGTTGATGAGACGCATATTGAGGCCGGCTCAAGAGGATGACTTTCTTGTCACGACGATAGATGTTGAGAAGGGAGGAGGAAACTGATCCCTCGCCAACCCCCCACGAGGAAGCAGGAGGAGGAAGGGTTGCGTTTGGTGGTACAGTGCTGACAACTGCATAGGGCTAGCCAGATCCGCCTGCAAGCGAAGGGATGCAGTGGCTGACCCTGTGTGGAAGCTTGAAGGGTACCTGCAGGGCCCCCCACGGCTCCTTGTAATACACCGTGGGAGGGGTGGATCATCAGGGATGCGCATGCATAATTGGGCTGACTTAGTAGTAGATGTTAAGCATAACCTGTTGAGGTGCAGTGCTGAGGTATGCCCAGTGAAAATTGAACGACAATTGCACCCCCTCCCCCCTTCTTCCCCCCCTCTTCTCCTCTTTGTCTTCTCCTCCTTTCTTTCTTTCTTTCTGTTTCTACCCTTCTGGTCAAGCTCGTATAAGTACTTAGGCTAGGTTGAAGTTACAAATCCGTTGAAAACTGCACAAGCACCCATGACATTGTTTTGTTTCTTTGGCAGAGAGTGATTAATTCCTTTGATCATCGCATTGTTAGGATTTGTGTTGCAGTATTATTCCGTACATACAACTTTCTTCCTAGACAAGTAATTGATGTATTCTAGCACGCAGTGGGAGAGTAGTCGGAATTAATACAATTGCCTCCTTAATGCTGATCACAGAGGTTGTGCTGGCACGCTTGAATTATATAGTTGAATAAGGAAAGGGAGATGCTCTAGGGCAAACCTATAGATGACAATCGGAATTGTGTCAACAAAGCATGAGTACCAAGCCTTGGTCAAGAAAAAGCCCGAGGGCAAGTTCAATGAATGGCACTGGCAGTCTCCTCATCAACGCCCACATCCAGCCCTTCCGAGGTCTGGTGATGAATTGCAGTCGATCGTAGTATTGAAGCCCTACCTAGATGTTTCAGCTTGCCTGGTTTGTGAGAGTCCCTCACACTGAATCAATGAGCAGACCTTATCTGTGGCTTGCCAATCAAGCGCCTGGAGCACCAGTTTACTGATGCGTAATGTTACTTCGTATTCATAGCGGGCAAATGCCAAAAGGTCGACCTCTACTCCTGGATTCCAGATGTTCAACTCGAGCCCTCCCTCCTTTGTCCGATTCATTCATCAGGTTGGTCTGAGCCTTGACAGTAATTCACCTTTGAGATGTGTGTACCGCTGTCACTAATTACTGCTTTTCTCCATCCGGTCGGAAGCCTTCATCTTTCATCTTGCTGCGCACAAAGCACTCAAGGCACTAAAAATAAAGAACCCCCTGACGACCTATCCTGGTGGCTAATTATATGCATCATTGACAATTTTCATGACGCCCAGATTTGAAAATATAAAGGGCATGTCCATGGTAGAAATAAGGCGACACTCGACATTGACATTACGACAACACTGTGGGACCATGGACTGATATTAGGCGGCATATCAAGGCGACCTATCCAAACCACCGAAATCCTCTTATATTATAGTTGGGGCCGGTGCTGCTTTCACTCGGATTACCCCCCCCCCCTCCCCTGTCCTTCTTCCCCCCTCCCCCCCAAAAAAAACCTCGAGAATGGTTTCTCCTCCGTCCGAAGCAGGCCCGCGAACCACTACCGAATTCCTATTTCCGGAAGAAGATAGTGAGGCCATCTTTCGGGCTACAACCGTTCATGATAACTACGAATGTAGCCAAGTAATTTGGTTCAGTAATGACCAGCACCTTGGAATCTATTCATCGATAATAAGACCCTTTCGGCGGAGGTCTGCTACGGGACTCGGCGCCCTTGAGCTACCTGTCGAGCTTTTGCAGGAGGTCTTGTCATACTTAGACATGTATTCTCTCTTCAAAATTCGACAGGTAAACCGCAGAGCGCGACAGGTAGTAGACTCTCTCAGGCAGTACCAGCTGGTGGTCACGCATGGACTCAACACTTTCTGCGCCTTGTTGCGCACACGAATTGCCACCCGCGTGTCTTTATCCGACTTTTACTCTCTATTATGTACTCCGAATTGTGCTTTCTGCGGCAAGGTTGGCGGATTCGTGTTCCTTCTCACCTGGACGCGATGCTGTCACAGCTGCAGTTTCCGACGACGCGAATTATGTGTGCTAACTCGTGCCTTTGTCCGGAAACGTCTCGACCTGAACAAGGCACAGATGCGTCAGCTGACGGCATTTAAGACTTTCCCTGGGCATTATTATTCCGACCAGGGGATCCGAAGACGTTATTGGGTGGTTTCTCCTTACCAGGCCTTTGAGTTACTCGGACAGACATTTCGCGACCTTGCAAGACCACTAGATTCCGAGCGATGGCGGAAGTTCCACTTCATGGGGTCGTGCGCACTTCCTTATTACAACCCTGACAGACGAGGTGACGAAGCCGACTACCCCGTGGTATGCATGGGCTGTTATCCTAACACTAGAGCGTCAAATGCGTTGAGGGATAGATATTCACGAGATAGCTTCCCTGAACATTTTCAAGTGTGTACGGGAGCACAGAGATTATGGGCATCGATCAACGAGGGTAAGAGGATGCCGGGGCATGAGGACTGGTCAAGCTCGCTGGTGTATTTCCACTTCCAGGACTACGGTGGATGCTTAACTCCCTCCAGGATGCTACAACGCCCCATGCCGTCCTTGCCATCGTCGTCACCATCGTCGCTATTGTCATTGTCGCAGTCGGATTCGTCACCGGAGAGGGAGAAAGAGCAGGAGAACGGGTTGTAAACAAAGAAGGAAAGCCGAGTCCGACCTATAGCGTTCTGAAATGATCTACTCTTTCATGGCAACATGAAGCATAGTTGAAGCTAAACAGGCACCATTTGAAGGACTTTCCCTCGTAATTACTACGACAATGAAGTCTAGTACAAATTGATTTTATGTATTTAAATTGAATGTAGTGAATAATTCACATGGAAATTTCTTGAGATGTCATGTTACACCCCTAGGACTTGGGTTGTTTTGAGATCGTGGTTTTTTGGGCTTCCTGGTGGACTATCTGCATGCTAAATGGCCCTGACAGTCATGACAATAATTATGGATTGGTAATGATGTGGTAATTCCTTCACTGTTGTATTGAGGGTACACTTTTAATGGAGTATCGAGGTAAAAAGCACCCAGTAAACAGACCCATTCTCGGGGTTTTCAAGATGTGAGCCACTGTCTCAGCACAACTCTCCAGACCACAGGTCCTGTTTCAGCTTCCATCACTGTCTCAGCAAGACTCCCCAGACCACAAAACCTGATTGAGTCTTCCGTGTTGTGATGTTAACCCCTATTCTGTTGCTGCTGCGGCTGCGGCTGCGGCTGCTGCTGTGGCTGTTGCTGTTGCTGTTGCTGTTGCTGTTGCTGTTGCTGTTGCTGTCGGTCGTGTCGGTCGCTGATACTCGAAACGCGCCTCATCACTGACCAAGTGTCTGAAACAGTAAGTGTCGCACTTGCCAGTGTGAGTGTCGATATGCATGCACCTGCGATTGGTGTTCAAGAGAGGTGCACATTGCCGAAATTCTTTTTGCAACCTGCAGCCGCACCCATAAGAAATGTATTCGCGCCAACACATTTTCTGATAGGACACTGAGAATCAGTCTGGACTCAGGTATAAGGGTGGAATGCTTTCTTACCGTGTTGGATGACTTGAATCATTAGCACACGATCAACAATGATGGGTTAGCGGTTGAGCCAGATGGTTTGATGAAGGTTGTTGTTGCGTAAAGCTGAGGTTGATTGTTTGAATCAGGAATCTAGGTCTACAAAATCTCTTGGTGAAGCGTACCTTATATCTCTTGAGCAACATTGGGCACCTGAGCGTTGGTGCCTTCAGAGTGGTTTGAGAACCTACATTGTTGGCCGCAGAATGTCAGGGCCTTGGACTCATGGCTACTTCTCAGCCAGCCAGAACAAGCCAGTAACCCAAGCCCCAAAGCGCTAATCTCGCCTTGGCTTGGTCATCGTCATCTCACGCCCCCTCACCCTTTCCCGGGCTCATAGGACAGGAGCTGCGGCCCTTTGTTCTCCTTCAAACTGAGCCAGTCAGGCAATGTCGCCTGTCTTAGGATATTATGAAGGAATTGAGAGCAGAAAGCCCCCGGGGGGGGGGGGGGCGGGGCCTGAGAGACAATTTGACCCATAGGTTGCTCTTTCATCAGCCCAATTCCTTTGTCCCCTTTTCCTCCAGAATGTGAGAATTATTACAATAGGATAGGATGAATTGACACCATGACAAGATGACATAAGGTTTGAAGAGGGGAATCCGGAAGCACATAGTCATGCATGAATGCTATGTTTCTTCATAGTTTGGTTCTTGTTGAGACACATTGTTAGCAATCTTTGTAGCAAGTACTTTCAGTATTCGTATTTCAGTCATAATCACTAATGTCTGTACAAAGAAAGAAGGCCAGCCAGCTAGATGGCTGAGGCTATCAAGTTTGGTGGGGCAGGTGCCTGGATAGCAGGCAGAGAGGCCCAGTGACTCAGATGCGCCTTTGCCCCTAATGAAATCTTGTATCAAGATTCATATATGAGAAACAAAAGTTGACGAGTAATGAAGTGTGAGAGGGCCTGTAAAAAGAACAGTGAAGTAGGCCCACTAAATGAATATTTATGAGACCGGATGCCTTGCTGGTGATATTCTTTTAGGAACGATAGTGTGGCTCTTTTGTCTCATCCTAGGATCTCAGTTCTTGTAGAGCTCTTCTAGAAACACTTCACACTCTGATTATTGAGACTCTTATATCGAGGACGTATGACATGATACAACTCTCTCTTCGTGGTAAGAAAGGATTAGAGAATACTCGTGGAGGGCTCCTGGCGCATACGTCGTCGCGCCTGCCAATCAGGTTAGTCGGATGAGCACACGCCGCTCTGGGCTCAGTAGTTAAGAATATATGGGAAATAGATGAATTGAACGCTAGAGAAAGAAGGAAAAGGAAGAAAAGCAGCCCTAGGGCTGAGGCTATCTAGAAACGAGGATGCCTGGCGCTAGTGAGGCCAGTGACTCCCTGGGCCTCGCACAGAATAAGTTGCTTGTAGTGTCTCCCTCCATCACACTATAGAATGTTTCACCACCAAACGTCGTTCCAGAATGAAATTGATGGCAAACTTGAATATCTGCCAAGCTGACTGAAGCAGCACATAGTTCGCCACCAGTATTGCCATGATGAGGTTGCCGCCTTGCTTCAGTCTCGGCTCTGAGCATAGATACTGTGCCGAAATGACAGATGGTTGAATGCCCAACTGCCATTCAGATCCATTGGCATTAGTGAAAGGGCCACCAGCCAGACTCGTGTGAAAGATGCTAAGAACTGAGGTTTCCATAACGAACCCATCACGAATAGTAGAGAAGTTGAGCGTGTAATATTTCAGCATATCCGGGCTCGTCAAAATGTTTCGATGAGCCGTGTCTGGCTGGCCGAGGTCTGCCAGAATGTTGAAGTACATCGCCTTTGAGAGCGTGTCGACATTGATCCATATCGACGGTAAGTGTGGGCCATCAATCAGTTGGGACACCGGGTATCTGCCAGACCAAATGATTTTGTCTGAAAGTTCTCCATCCTTGTTGAACGGGACAAAATACAAGTCACCACTGAAGAAGTCTAACGACTTGACCTGCTCATAAGTCGTTGCAAGGCCGAAAGATGTCCTGTTCATGGTGACATATCCTTTGTAAGCACCGGCTTCCTGTGTTGCGACAACGGTGTCGTTGATGAGTGCCAAATAATACCAGGCCATCAACGATTCTCCCCACCACAAACTGCCAGAACTCTGATTTACTCCTGAAAATTGTGTCGACGGATAATCGAATGAGACATATGCAGGGTTCCAGTCCCAATTCGTCGTAAGATTGACATGCATTGGTCCCTCTGGAGTATACAGGGAACAGCTAATAAAGGCCTCTAGGTTTGTTCCCCATCCTGCTCTGGCAATCTGCGCTCCCGTGCGATCCAACGATTCAAAGGTTATCCCCAGGCTTGAGACGGAGCAATTATTCAGGCGATTGTTATGGTAAGGCAAGCCTCCATCAAGTAGCTTGAAATCGGTCCCAGCACCTTGCCAAATGCTCCTGATTGTATACGAGAATGCGGTATTGTTGGTGAAGAAGTTGGATCCGATCGGTATCGTAGTTGAATCGCAAGTTGCCCGCGTGTTCGCCGTCATGAACGCGGGCCATTGAGAGAAGTATGTTTGTTTGGCTTCCGTTGCGTTGGGATCATACGAGTATGTCGTCGACAACTCATAGCCAGATGTCGAGATGCTTACGACGGTCGTGACCAAAATGATCAGCGGTGCTCCAACGAAGACTAGAGGAGTGATCCATTTGAATGGGTATGGTCTGCTCAAGTTATATGAGAAATAAGATGCGTATGGCTTGGCTGTCGACATAGCATTGGATCAATTGATCAAGATAATACCGTTAGTACAATCGTATAGATACTCGAAGTTTCTTCAACCTTCAGCATGTCAAGCGCGGAGAGAAGGACGTCTAATAAATCAGCAGAAGGAGGCTTGGTCGAGATTAGCCGCTGCAATTTCGCATCGAACTACCCATCTTACGGCCCCCATCATCAACACTTGCAGGATACCTGCCAAATCAGGTGCGATTTGCTGAAGCTCTTATTCGTTTCCGGTGTAGCTGACAGACGACGCGCCGCTGCCGGCGCCTAAGCAAGTCAGCCCTCTTTTCCAACAACGAATCGGTGCATAGGGTCCAAGCTTTCCTTTCGACGAGAAGGCGCAAGATCTCCAGGGATTCTTCATCCATCGGATTGGGGGCGAAGAATTACCGTATGCGAGTACCTTACTTCTAGCTTCATCGAGATCGGCGATGCCGTGTTCTTCTATGTACCAGCTGAAACATTCTTAGGTTAATTCCAGTCGCGCATCTTGGGGGTGGCTTCTTTCTTATCGCGACATAGATGTCCAGGGCAGCATTTTGCTGGGTTAGGATCTTTTGTTTGTGGTGTTTCTGCTCTGTTTCCTATCTTGTTCTCGGTGCGCACCCTCCTTCCAGCCATTTGACCTCGCAGCCTTGATCCTTTGATCTACTCTGTGCATCGTTGTGATCCAGTAGGCAGCCAAAAATTTCTATTAAGACGAGAAAAGGAGGGAGGGGGTGGAAACTGTGGTGCGCTTTCTAGGGCGCATAATGCTGAGGCAAGCGTATATGTAGTAGGGCCATGGTCACATCCACATTGGCCGGATGAAGGTAGACATCGCGATACATCTCTGAAGTCGTTCTGTTTGGCCAGAGACAGTTCAAATACAGGGAAGTTGTTGGTGAAAGCTGCATCTAGTTTGCAGCTGTGAGGATTTCGGGATTCATGAGCCAAGCCAATAGTGCTTGCCCGGAGTTGGCTAGCAAGTAATCAGGATCTTTACATGTTGAACGTGAATGATATAGCAGACTGCGGCAGATTTCTCATAATTTGATAAAACTTGGCCCCCCTTCCCACTTTCTGTTCGAAAAAACAAAACTGAAGAATTACTAAGTCAAAATATGTAGGAACTCACTCGACTGATCAGGGTGTAAAACTGGAATCATCTGAGACATTCGGTTTTTCATCTACCATAGGACTGGGGAGATGATTGGGAAGGGAGGCGGGAAGACAAAGAAACAAATAAAGAAGTACTTGATTCTCGCCCCTTTTTGCAACTGACATCCACTGCTGACTGTTCCAGCAATTGAGGCCCGGCCCGCATCCCGCCAGCTGTGCCCCCCTCTCCCCCTTCGGTTTGGGAAGGGCGGGGTTGTCCCAATGCTGTCCTGACAGCATCGTGGAGTGGCATTCGGCAGAAAAGTGGCCGATGAACTCAGGTGTGATAAGCGCGCCAGTAGACGAGCCTGGTCCAAAGAAAAAGAAGAACAAGAAAAAAAAGTGGGTGGGGGGAAACATGAGCAGCCTCATCCATCCCCTTCATAGAATGACAGCCCTCAGGGTCAGGAGAAGTCAGTGAATGGACACGAGTTTCAGCAACAACCCCGAGCCCTCGCGCGCAAACAGCAATCTCGTTGAATCTTTGAACGTGTCGCTCGCGCAGGATCATCCAGACGCTGAAATCACAGCGGCGGCAGCGTTGCTACCGCAAGCTTGTGAAATCATGCAAGACATTTGGAAGGCTTTCACCAACTAGCAGTCGGGATCTCCTTGCCCCGGAATTTGAGCCCGTTTCTTTTTTTCTTTCCTCTCGTCTTTTCCTAGGCGGCCCTTCAGCGCTGTTCCCCCGGCTCCCCCCCCCCCCCAAACCTAAACACCAATTTCGGTAGCTCCGCATTTCTAGGGTGAGAGGCTCCCGCGTCATAGCATCAACTTGACCAGAAAAAGAGCTGCACCCTAAGCCAAAGTTCTGTGGTAAAGAAAAAAGGCAAAGAAGAGGAGGAAAAGATACAAAACCCAAAACCACATTACCACCACTTGGGAACGCTTTTCAGCGGGAGAAACAGACAAACCTGGACCAAAAATTACAACCAACCCCCCACAACACTTGTAGCACGACGTCACCTCCTCCCAACCCCATAATCAACACACCAAGCTCGGCCAAGATAAAAGGAAGGAATCAACCCTTCACAACGCGATACCCTCACAACTCACACATCAAAAAGATGCTCAGGTGGTAAGCATTGACCATGTCCATCAAGTCTGCATTGCTAACATCTCCTTCACAGGTACCAGGCAAAGCTGGCCAGCAGGCCCCTCCTCACCCAGGCCGTCACCACAGCCGTCCTGTTTGGCGCTGGCGATGTCATCGCCCAGCAGGCTGTCGACAAGAAGGGCATTGAGAAGCATGATCTTGCCAGGACTGGCCGTATGGCATTCTACGGTGGCTGTAAGTTTGTGGCTTGGCTTGCCCTCATCGCCCCTTCTGCCCCTCCCCTATCTTCTCATCCAAGTCACTCATTCCCCCCTTCCCTCACAAAAGCCATAAGCTGAAATCTCCTGCTAATTTTTTTTTCTTTCTCCAAAAAAAAAATAGCCGTCTTTGGTCCTGCCGCCGCGACTTGGTTCAAGTTCCTCGCCCGCAACGTGAACCTCAAGTCCCCCAACGCGACGATCGCGGCACGCGTCGCGCTCGACCAGGGCGTCTTCGCCCCCTGCGCCATCGGCGTGTTCCTGTCGAGCATGGCCGTGCTCGAGGGCGGCTCCGTCGGCGAGAAGCTCGACAAGAACTACACGAACGCGCTGACTACCAACTACATGGTGTGGCCGTTCGTGCAGGCCGTCAACTTCAAGATGGTCCCGCTGGAGCACCGGGTGCTGTTCGTCAATGTCATCAGTATCGGGTGGAACTGCTACCTCAGCTATCTGAACAGCTCGTAGGGGAGGAGGCTTGGCATCTGGAGCCGTGGCATCTGGAGCCGTGGACGCCGGGAATGGGGGAAGGAGAGAAGGTGTTGTGGGGGGGGGGGGGTTGATGGATGCTGCTGGACACGGCATGCTGCCAGGTGGCAGGCCTGGGTTTGCGAGCTCTTTTCCAGGTGATTGACGTCGATGAGCGGCGGAGTGCACCGGAAACCAGGTGCTACCTCCGCAAGATGGTCAGGCGTTTACTTGCATTTGGTACCCATCGTCTTATGTTGGGTCATTTGATATGCCAGCGGTGCATAGAAGGGAATACACTGAAGAACGAGGCGTTTACTGCATGACAATAGACGAAATGCCCTTTGCACAAAGATCGGAAAGACAGGATGCCAAGCGGTCCTGTCAAGTATTGCACCCTCTTGGTCGACCGATGCGAGTGATTTCGAGGTGGCCTTTGAGTGGGAAGGGCTCCCACTGCTTCACGCCTCTTCACCAAGGCAGGCTGAGATATGAAGGTGATCTATACAGCAATGTTCGATTTGGTGCTGTCAGAGGTCAAATTCTAATCGAGCCCAACACGTCTCAATGTTATGTTCCTCTTGTTCCTCTACTATGGACTCGCTGCGTCGAGATACCACGGCTTCTATCCATCCTTTTTCCTTTTTCCTCCTCCTCCTTCTCTTTACATCGAACTAACGAGTGACCACGACTCTACTGCTCTGCTGGGTCGGCCACCACAGCGGGAACAACAATCTCTTTGCCCTTGAGGTGTCCGAGACCCTCGCCACCCTGGAGAAAAATGTTAGTCACTCATACGTTGGCTCTGGAGAGAGGTATAGTCATCTGCACTTACATAGCTCACAAGAGGAGACACCTCGACACCGTCGCCTTCACCAGTCACAATCACACCCGCAGCCTCTACCCACCTCTTGCCCTGGCCCATGATATCCTTCTTGCTGGTATCAGGGTCATCCTCACCCGTACCCCGTGCATTCTTCAGGGGGGAGAACTCATCCTCACGCTTCACCTCCAGGCAGGCAAATTTGCTCAGCTCGAGCATGGGGAACACGTCAAACACAAACTGCTCCAGCTTGATCCCGTTGGGCTTCTCGGGTTTGACGGTCTCGCCGCTCTTCAGATCCGTATAGGGGATCTTCTTGCGCGCAACGTGGTGCGGCAGGTTCTTGGCCCAGCTGGGGATCGTCTCGAGGAAGCGGAAGCTGTAGTAGTGGTTGACGATGTTCGCGGCGCGGAACTTGAGCACGTCAGGCTGCTTGACGTCCTTGGCCTCGGCGGTCTCCTTGTCGATCTCGCTGTACTCGACGACATCCGGGCGGCCGTTCTTCTGAAGGATCAGGCCCACGGACTCGGTGGCGTTGCGCTTCCGCACCACCTTGGTGGCAACATCCACGTCCTTGGACGCAGCAAAGCCGGTGAAGGTAGGATCGGCAACCTTGACCAGGCAGTTGTCCACACAGTACGCGTGGATGTGCTCGATGCCCCGCTTGCGCAGGTCGCCCAGCACGGGCGAGACGACCAGCGCCTGGTAGATGCCTCCGTTGCCGTCGGGGGCGACCGCCACCTTGCCCTTGCTCTCGAGCAGGATCTTGCCCTCGTTCGAGATGCAGGGCAGAACGCCCTGCTCAAAGATGATCACATTCTCCTTGTCCAGGCCAAAGTATTTGTTCTCCTCGAAGAAGGCCTCTGTCGGGCCCCGCGTGGGCCCGCTGGTCATGACGTACCAGGGCACCACGACCTTCTTGTCCTGAGACAGCCCCGCGTGCTTGTGCGCAAGGACCTCTAGCCTGCGGATCCTCTCCGCCTGGATCTGGAAGAGGGGCTTGTGTGACGGCAGGCCGATGTCGAAGCAGCCCTTGGGCGCAGAGCTGCCCAGCCGCGTGCCCTGGCCACCCGCCATCAGGACAACGGCCACCTTGTTCTTCGCCGTGAGGTCCAGGCCGGACTTGTACCACTTGTCGAGGTCTGCCGCGTCCGAGTCCATGATGCTCGCCGTAGCAGACTCGGGAAGAGGCTCGAGCTCTGCCTTCTTGTCATCGGCGGCAGGCGGGTGGAGGGCCTTCTGGGTGATTGTGTTGATGTACTCGGGGTCGAAGCCGGCCAGCTGGTGGTACAGACGGGCCTGCTCGTCTTCGGCAAGAGAGTCGTAGAAGGTGAAGACCTGCTCCTGGCCTGCCTTCTCATATTTCTCCTTGAGGGCTGAGACCTCTTCCTTCGAGGGCACCCGTGGAGGGGCCCCCTTGGCGGTGGTGCCAATGTGGAGGGTCTGCTTGATGGCTTCCATTGTGACGTCTGGGTTTCGTAGGGTGTGGTGCTTGGGATCGGGCTCCTGCTTGAGGAGGGGTTCGTGTGTTGGAAATATGTAGACAAGAGGAGTGGGAGATGGTTGAGAAGAGGAGGAGGAGGACAGATCAGCAGAACCAGCTAGGCGGTGACAAGGACGAAATCCGTCAGCTTTGTTCCTCCCATAAATATATACACTATGTAGGATCACGGCTGAAGCTCGCACCAGCAGCCACTGCTTGTACAGCAGCAGCTTTGCCCCGCCGACCCCTGATGGTAGGGAGGCAGGCCTATAGGGCCCCCTGTATGCTTCCCGTGTTGGAGGGGCAGCACACCCAATTGGCCCGCTGCAAGGCGCCATGAGCGGTTAGCTTCCTGGGGGGGTTGGGTACCAGGGGGGTTGTCTAGGGTCGTCCAAGGTGTGACGTCGGGACAGACGGTCACGGTCAGCCACCTCCTAATTTATCCACCGTATTCCACCGAGCTACTAAGGACACGAGCTTTGGTTTCTATGGTGCTTGCCAACACAGAGAATACGAGCTTGGCGTGGGGAACCTCGCCTACGGGTCGAGAATCACTACAACACAGGACAGGCCAGTTCAGGACGTCTGTGCCTCTATAGGGAACACTTGCTCTGACAGCAACGGTTGGGACGTGTGATTCAAGAACGCACCCCAAATAGGGTAAGAACACTTTGCTTCACACGCTCCAGGTGAATAACGCCCTAGACTGACAAGACGATGGATAGGTTGCGTTGTCTAGAATGCATTTCTTTGGCAACTGAGATCCCACTGGAATTTCGGTTATAGAACAGGTGTTTGGGCTTTTTGTGTTCTTGCAACTCTGTGTTGTAATTGATTATGAAGGCCACACGAATGAGGTCATCACTGCCTGAGTAATGGTAGCAATCTGAAGTCCAAGGGATGACCAACGGCCTTAACGGTGTGAGGTGAACCCATCTGTCGACTGAACTTCCAGGGCCTGTGCCACAATTGCAAACTCCAAACTCCTCTGCAAGTCTCAGCTCACACCACAGCGACGGCCCACCAACCTTCAGGATGGCAGAGAAGGCACCCGATAGCGAGGCGCAGGGTCGAGCTTCGTCTCCTTTATCATCCTTCAGAGGCCGGTTGGACATGGACGCCTTCAAATTCGAGACAGGAGAGCTACCACGGGAGACCTCGACAGCAGTCCGGCGGAGCAAGAGGCTCTCGTCCAGCACCCCCACGTCCCTCGAACCAGCCAAGACCATTCCTGCAGCCCGACCTCGAGCAACAGAGAACGGGAAGAAGCGCAAAGCAGACGCCCTGGCCGACACCACACCCCTAGGAGGCAATACTCTCCCAGCCCTGCCCGACGGCTCAACCGAGCCAGGCTCCTCAACGTCTCCTGTGCCGTCGGCTACCAAGAAGAAACGCAACCGCCCCAAAGCAGGCTACGCGCCACCCTCCGTGTACGCACACCTCCCCTATCTCCGAGACGCCCTCGCGCCCAACCTCCTCGTCTTCTTCTGCGGGCTGAACCCCGGCATCCGGACCGCCCAGACGGGTCACGCTTACAGCCACCCGTCCAACCGCTTCTGGAAGCTCATGTACTCGTCTGGCGTGCTGCCCGTGCCCTGCACCGCGGAGGAGGACCGCACCCTGCCGGAGCGGTTCAGCTTGGGCCTCACTAACATCGTCGCCCGGCCGAGCCGCAATGGGGCCGAGCTGAGCAAGGCCGAGATGGACCAGGGTGTGAGCATCCTGGAGGACAAGGTGCGGAGGTGGCGGCCTGAGGTGGTGTGCGTCGTGGGGAAGAGCATCTGGGAGTCCGTGTGGAGGGTGCGGCACGGCGGGCGGGGTATCAAGAAGAATGAGTTCAGGTATGGATGGCAGGACGAGGATGAGAACATGGGCGTGGGGGATGTCACTGTGGACGAGAAGATGGACGGCGTGGTGTACCAGGACGATTGGAATGGTGCGAGGGTGTTCGTGGCAACGTCCACAAGCGGACTTGCCGCCACACTGAGGCCAGAGGAGAAAGAGAAGATCTGGCGGGAGCTGGGCGCGTGGGTCGAACAGCGGCGGACCGAGAGAGAGAGAGAGGCTCCCCTGAAGGCTGACAGTTAAGCGTCCTAGAGTTCGACGAGGCTTCTGTGGTTGAGAGCGTGTCACTCTTGTCAGGTCTCTTGTGGCACAAATAGCAGCACCTTGCCTTGTGTCTTCGACGTAACTGGTCATAGCGGTCTATTATCAGATATTGCAAAGAACACTCCCTTTGTTGTACGCATTGAAGATTCGAGACCACCCCCTGAGATGCATATGGTATGCTCTCATCTTCCTAGCGATGATGCATGGATGGATGGTTACGATGGCCTGCCCTCCCTATCTATCCCGCCCTCGCATCAAACTTCTCCCACTTGTGGCCCCGCTCGTCAAATCCCGCCGCAGGGCCAACATGCATCTCCCTCCAGCACCGCGCGCAGTACACATCCCCATCACAACCAAGACACCGCACCGTAGCATCCTCGAGACAGACAAGACACCACGTCTTGGCGTCATCGTCCGTATATCCGGGCTTCTTGACGACACCCGCGATTGGCCTGTCCTCGGGCTGGAACGTCGGCGCCGCCGGCAGGCCGAAGTCGTCTGTGGCGATGGGTTTGTGCCCTGGGCCCTTGAGCGCGGCGAGTCGTGCTGCTATCGATGACTCGAAGGGGTCGCCTGCTTTCGACGGTGGCACGGGATCCTGGAGGATGCTGGGCACGGCGGGCAGCGCGAGTTCCGAAGATGAGGAGGCGGTTGTGTCATGAGGGGTTGTGGGGAGATCAGGGAGAGACTGGTCTTCTGTGGGTGTTTGCGGCACGGCGGGGAGGGCGAGGTCAGTGTCTTGGTGTTGGTCTGGCAGATGGGCACCGACTGTGCTGGTGTCTGCCTGCGTTGTTGAGGCGGGGTCGGGCTTGTCTGGCTGGATGGGCTGACCAGGGCCGCCCTCGAGGTTGACTTCGTCCAGTGCTTTGGAGAGCACGTCTTGTATCTGCCGCGCCATCTCTTCTCCTTCCGAGTCGTCATCGCCTTCGCCTCCTTCGGCACCAGGGTCGGATTTCCCGGTGGATGGTAATGGCTGCGCTCCTATGTCCTGCCTTAAGCCGGCTAGTAGTTCCTCCACCCTCTGCGAGGCTTCATCATCATCCTCGGAAACAGACCATTGATCATCTTCCAGGACGAGACTGTCTAATATCTCATCAAGCGTCTTGCCGTCATCGTCGCCTCCGTCGTCGTCACCCTCTGCGTGACCTTGCTCGGCCGTGTGCTTCGCCTCTGCCCCGGACTTGTTGATAGGTGGTGATCTGGCAGGCGATGGCCCAGCCTGCGAGTGTGAATACGGTGGTGGGGGGTCGCTGAGTGTATGAGATTCCGGAGTAGCGTCCCGTTGGTTCCTCAGGATCTTGAGCCTTTCCGATAACGCATCTTCCTTGGACGCAGGCTCGGTGGGTCTTTCGCCAGACAGGGGGATGTTCAAGGCGCTTTTGGACTCAGTGTCAGCCTGAGATCACATGGTCGAGCACCACGAGTTCCGGGTTACTGACTTGGTGGAGGGGTCGAGCTGGACGCTCGTTGGCTTGAGGGCGTTGAGTCTGGCGAGGAGACTGTTGTCGTTAGGGTCGGCCATGGCTCATCTTATGGTGAGCAATGTAGATTGGATAGTCGAATATGTGACAGGATGACAGATGTTGATGTTAGAAGTGCCAAAGTTGGTCACCAAGAGACTCGGATTCTGGGTAGATATTGCGAAGATATTGCGAAGTCATTGCGCGGGTGAGTGAGCCGCGGGCGCGGGCGTGTCCACGAGTCCGCCCGGGCAGTGCCTCATGTGGGGCCGCCTAATGCACCCTGTCTTCTGTCCCTTTAGGTCCCCCAAACACAGGGTGACACAAGTGTAAAAACCAATCAAATTGCTTCTTTGGCTGCTGCCATGCCGTACCTTTATGAGTGGCCTTTACATGTAACCTCGAAAATGAATGTTCGTGTAACTGAAACCGTGCCACCCAGGCTGAAGGTTTTTTCCTTTTCCCTTTTTCACCTCCTTCTTTCTTTTTCATTACTCATATATCAGCTTCACAGTGCAATTTGTATTCGATTGATCATATGTTCGAGAAGGACCTGCGCTTGGTCTTTACCTGAGCTACTGTATAGCCAAGGTGCATTTCCTACCTGGTCGAAGCATGGACATCGACATTACTCATTACGATGAAGGCATAGAACTGGTTTGCATGCCCTGCATATCATATTGGACCTGTAGAAGAGCAAAGAGCTTCCAGCTGAGGGCGAGGGGCAAAAGAAGGACCTGATACATGGCCTTAGCCGAATAGATGATCAAGAGTATCAGCTTCAAATGACCTGGCTCAGATGGGTGGGAAATGGTCATTCTTCGCAATATAGCTTCGATGCCTCAAGACATCTTGGGACTTTAATGGGACACACAATTTTGTCACACTGTACATTGCAAGCTGGTAAGACCCGAATGTTCAAGAGATCTCGGCAGCTTTAACTACATAAGCAGTGTACATAAATGGCATAAAGTAGAGCCTACATATAAGTTGAAACAAAAGGAGATTGACACCGGTACTTAAGAATTTTTGATCTTCCGCAATAATTACTTACACAAGGAGATGGCACACATGCATCTAATATACATAAGTATCAGCTGGGAGGGGACCATCTATAATGTCAGATAACCGTTGTATATGCGCTTAAGAAGGTTGATTTTGTAGTGATAGATATGTGATCACTGCAAATTATTCTTGAATTCAAATTTCTCCTTAGGAGGATTCTCAGCAACCATTATAGGAAAATCTGCTGCAACATCGCCATCTTACATACATACTCCAGACATTGGATGCTGACTCTAGGAGAGAGATACATGACATGTGCCTGATAACAATCTACATTTCAAGTGTTCTTTTGTCTTCCACAATACTTGTTTGAAGGACAGAATTTCAGCAAAAAAAAAAAAAAAAAGTGAATGTGGGATCCATAGCCTTGTCATTGTGAAAAATTTTGCAATTGATAACAGTCGCCTCATCGCATGGCATCTGGAATCATCAATTCGGGCGAGGAATTGTAGTAGGATAAGTACTGCTGCTTGGATCTCCTTACTCCTCCTCCAGGAGGGGGGGGGGCCATTGGGGGATCATGTTCTTCCTTGCTTTCTGCCCCCCCCCCCTTGGTGTTCAATACCTTCTTCCTTCTTTCTTCCACCTAGTCTTGATGTAATATACTATTTCTTGTTTTCGGCCCGCCCTTCCTCACACCTCCTTCTGTCGTACTGTCGAACATGGTACTGTAATAGTGTGACGTTCCTGCTGCCTTTTACCCTCGATCGCATCAGTTAGACGCCTTAGTGGCAACCTATCGGCCCCTGCGTGACGTCTGGTAAGCATAAATTATGGGGCCGCCCCGTAAGCTTAAAGACAAGGTCTTTGATTGCAGGAAGACTTGCTAGAGCGTATACTGTATAGCACCGGGGCGGTGCAGATCTATGAAGTAGGCAGACATTCTAGAGGTCTTTTGGAGGCCTTTTGGAGGCCCCCGAAAACCTGAATCACCAACTACCACTCTGACGGCTTCACATTGGCGTACAGATGTAAGTCACCAGGACACAAGAGCTAATAAATCAAGTCAAAGTGATCATCCAACACTGAGAAAGGCTTGAGATGGTTGGCTGCCCTCTTTTTTAGTGAGTGGCACAGCAGGCACAAACAGGGATGGCGCTAAGAGGATGATAGCGCCCCCATCTTACTGGCCTCTAGTCTCACTTAGTGGGAGTTGCTGTGATCAGGACAGGCCTGTGACGCTGAATATTTATACCATGGCCCTTCGAACGCCACCTGCCCCCCCGGATGATCATGTTTGACATGTCTCAAATCACCCCAGATATTGGGTATCATCTTGGCGTTTCACTTTTTTTGCCTTGAAGCTGCCTATCTAAGTTCTGACGCTCTTCTAAAACTAAGCGCCTTTTTTTTTGTTGTCTGCGATCAAACTCGATATTGGTCTCGCGAAAATCATTGACATTTATTTGTTGCCCCCCCCCCCCCTTTCTTACTATTACTCTCGGCTTACTCGTCTTGATCGCTATCCATCGCACCAGCGCACACGGACCATGAAGTTTAATCTCTTACTTGCGGGTGTTGCCCTCCTGGACGCAACCGTGTCGGCAGTCGCCATTCCCGACGGTTCCGACCTCGCATCATTTCACTCATCAGCACAAGCAAACGCCCCGCGCGACGACGCATCGGCAGCGTTCCCCTTCTTCTCGGACCTCTTCAAGCGCAGGGGGGGCGGCGGAGGTGGTTCTAAGGGTGGTTCAACCGGAAGTTCGGGATCCAGCAGCAGCTCATCCTCCTCCTCCTCATCAGGCAAGACAGGTTCCTCCAGCAGCAGTTCCTCCAGCAGCAGCTCCAAGGGTCTAGGCTCTTCGTCCTCTTCGACCGGCGGCAGGACTACCACCGGCTCCGGCGTCGCCGCCTCCTATGGCGGTGGCAAGTACTACGGCGGCGGCACCACTGTGCCGTACAGCTCGGGCGCGCGGTCGACAGGCGGCCTCGTCGCCCTCCCGTTGGTCGGCACGGCCGCGCTGCTGGCATTCTGGCCCGGCGTGTGGTACCACCCGGCCTACATCTACCCCTACACCCACCCCTGGAACTACCACAACGCGACTACGAACGCGAACGAGACGAAGCCCGTCCAGTGCGGCTGCGAACAGTACCAGGAGTGCGGCTGCGACGAGAACAACAGCACAGACTACGTCACCAGCGTCCTGGGCAATGGCAGCTACAACCAGCTGAACCAGAGCCTGGTCACCGTCGCGAATGTCAACGGCACCGATACGATCCTGCTGAACGGGACGCTACCCAACGGCACGACGGCCAGCGGTGGCACGGAGTCGGCTAGTGCTGCTGCGGGCTTCAGGCATCTGGCGGAGACGGCGGGGTACTGGCCTGTCGCGGCGACCGTGTTGGCTTTGGTGTTCTTCTGCTAAGACCACATGCCTGGTTCTTGGGCGAGCGCTCGTATCCTGTTTACGACGCGTTGCCCCTTGCTTAGTATCTTTGACTTTTTTGTATGGTGATACTCTGGGACTGGGCTGGCGCATGACGGTTTACGGAGAGCAAAATGGCGTCGGGGTTCTATTCACAATGATACCTCACACAGCGAGGTCCGATACTGGGCTAGAAATAACAAATCTTGACGCTTCCTCCTCACCCAGAGATGTAATAGGTTTGAGTGTTCTTGGGACCAATGTGCCGGTCAGTCTTCGTCAAAGATATGTGACAGTTCTTGTAGATGCTAGAGGATGGAACTTGTCCTCTGCAGAAGGGCTTCAAACGCCGTCTTCCCCCGCCCACAACCATGCTCGCCTCGGAAATGAGCGTTGGAAGCACCCAAGAGCAGCCTTGAGGTTACCAGCCCCCTCCCGTTCCATTCTACTGCTTTGGCTTCCTCTCATGCGATTGTTTATCAAGGACATTGTCGTTTGAAGCTCACGTCTTTTCCCTCCCAATCCGGTGGCGGCGTTATGGCCCAGAGACTATGGCCTAGAGACATGATACAACTTTGCTACAATGACATACCGAGGATGTCGCCCATAAGCAACGCATTGTCATTATTGCTTCAAAGACAATGAGACAATTGAGATTCTTCCTAGGCAGTCAAACCCCGCATTTTTATTTGATGTTCTCGAAAATGAAGTAGGAAGAGGAAAAGGAAGGAAGTAAACCACCTTAGTCGGCCACGTGAAGAAATGCACGCTCAAACAAACAAAGAGGTGCGTGTTCGCCCACCCAGGTTAACGCGGTTTGTCCCTGATTACGCCCATTCCGATATGCTGAACTCGTGTGCCTCCCTCCGTCCTGTATCATACTGCCCCGTAGTCATATATCATTGTACAATCTGGTGTCCTTCCACGTCAGGACCCGCTGAACGGCGACGACCACTAGTTTGTTCCGTATCCACGATCTGAGCTACCTCCGCCGCTGCGACCTGTGACATCCTGCCAGGTAGCTTGGAACCGCCTGCCTGTGCTCGCCAGGAGGCCCTCCTCCTCGTCCTCCTCTGCCTCCTCATCGATCTCTGCGATGTTCAGCTTGGGGGCGCGGAACAGGCTCGTGACGAAGACGATGAGGAAGACACCAAGGAAGGCAAATTGCGCCCAGAACTCGATGGCGCCGAAGACGGGCCAGTTGAGTGCCACGCGGTTCAAGAAAGTCGACATCACGGAGGGCGTGCACACCGTGTGGGCAGCCTGGCTGTCCGCCAGCTCGGAACAAGGCTTGATCAGGTCGCGGAGGCCAGAACAGTCAGGCTGATCACCCGGGTGCCGGGGTGGGTTGTCGCAAAAGACTTGGGTGCCGTAGGTCGAGTATTGAGGCGCGACCATGGCGAAAATGGAGTAGTTGATGGCGAGGATGATGAGCGCCATCATGACGGTAGCAATCAGGAGGGCTTGCGGAAGGGTCCTACCCTTCTTGATCTGGAAAATGCGGATCCATAGAAACCGAATGCCGATAGCCGCGAGGCCGCTGATTGAACTGCCAAAGAAGAACAGGATGAGTAGGGCCATGAGGATGTAATCAACCGGGAAGGCCTTGGCTGTCTGCACGAAAACCCAGTTGATGGGCTGGAAGACATTGATCTTCCCCAAGATGTAGCCGCAGTGTGATTTGCAGATGGAGTTGGCCGCCTTGTCTATGCCGGTGATGAGCATAGAGACCCAGACCAGAGCTGCGAGAAGCAGCAGCAAGATGCCTCCAATAAGCTTGAGAGGCCGGAAGACAGCCTCGATCTTCAGCCAGGTCTTGTATATCCAGCTCTGTCCCTCGCCACGGGCCTCAGAAGCGAGCCTCTGCCGTCGCACCAAGGTCTGTTCTTCGCGAACGAGCAGTTCCATCTCGCGCTGGTCTTTGGCCGACAGACCCTCGGGGTTTCCCGCGTTGCGCATGTCCAGCTGACGTTGGCGCTCCCTGTTGCTCTCCAGCTGCGACTCTGTCGTCTCCGACAGCTGTGGGGCAGAGATGGACGGAGCTGACTTGATCCATGATACCGGCAGCAGAGCCAGACCCGCGCCAGTATACAGGACATAAATCAGCGTTCCCAGAGTCACCAAAAGTCCCAGCCCAAAGGTCAGGGCCTTCTCTCCTTTATTCTCGGACAGCAGCTTCTTGAAGTAGTCGAGGTCCAGATGGCGGTCTCCCTTATTTCCAGCAGCCGGGACGAAGAAGCCGACCAGGAAGAGGATCACCACGAGCAGGATGAAGGCCACTGTGTACTTGAAAGCCCCCCAGAATTTGGCACCGAAGCCCCTGGTGCCCTCCTCTTCCTCAACTTCATCATATTCCTCATACCAAAAATACGAGAATGGTATGATGACGAGACACAGCAGCGCATCGAAGCTGTACAGCGAGTAATAGACGACCTTCAGGGTGTAGAGAATGTTGTCGACGCGCTGGGGAGTCGCCCAGTCCTTTTTCGCACCGAGTGAGGTCGAGGTCGTTGCGGAAATGAGGGCAATGTCGACTGGGAGGAGCAACACGGTCGCGAGGAGGGAGGTGAGGCTGATGATGGCGACGATGGTCACGATCGCGGATCTTTCTCGAGGGGCCTGCCAGATGAGGGTCGTGACGATGGAAGCGATGAGGGCGAGCGCGACCGCGACCGCATACGCCACCCAGATCAGACTGACCTGCAAGTAGCCTGCGGAAGCCATTGTTGTGTGTCGCGTTGTGCTGTTGTGCTGCAGTGGTGGTGTTGTCGCGGAGAGTGTCGACCTTCCGAAGAGTTGAATTGATTTTGTTGACTTTTATCAAGTCAAGTTGCTGGTGTTGACTCTCATGCGCCACAACAACATCCGGGTATGATGGCAGAGGAACAATTGGAATGGGAAAGGAGACTTCGCATGGGAAAGGTCAGGAGGTTGTTCTCTAGTCCCGGCTGCAAGGCAGCATCCACTGCATAATTGTACGTAGTATTTGCCTTGCAGTGACGTCGAGGGCTGCACTGGTGCCACTGGAATCCAGGCGAGACAGGGAGCTTGGGCCTCTTTTCATGCACCTACAGGGGTCTTTGTGGGGTCAGGACAGCAGGGGTTAGGGATCCTGATGTGGGCCTGAGCCATCTCCAATTCTGGCAGCTCCAAAGTTGTCGCAAAGGTCCTTTTCTTCTGTCTGAACAAGGGAAAGCACCACTACCACCACCATCTCCCTCAGCCTCTGCAACTCACGGCAAGGAGAGCACTGGTGCTTGTCAGCAACCTTGCTTCTGTGGCTCTCTTTCGAATCCTTCTTCTTCTTTGTTTCGCCTTCGATCCACTCGGAATTGTTCTGGTCTGTGTGCTGTCCTTGCATGGACAACATCTAGTATGACTGGACAAGACTCACAATGCAGTGCTATACTGAATTAACGCCTCCCACGGCTGTCACCCACTCTCTCGATATTCCGTTCCTGTCCTCGCAGAGTAACAATCTCGTTGTTGCAAAGTCATCTCTCCTCCAGATCTTCGATACAAGGACCATTACTGCCGAGATCGACAATTCCCAGTCCTCGACCCTCCACTCGACCAAGACAACCGCACAATATGACAGCCGGATCAACGACGACGATGGTCTCGAGTCCTCCTTCCTGGGCGGCGACGCAGCCTTCCAGAGATCCGACCGCACGAACAATACAAAGCTCGTTCTCGTCACCGAGATCAGCCTCTCGGGAACGGTGACGGGGCTGGCGAGGATCAAGACACAGAACACGCTGTCTGGCGGCGAAGCTCTGCTGGTCCAGTTTAAAGACGCGAAGTTGAGTCTGTTGGAGTGGGATCCCGCGCGCTACAGTGTCACAACCATATCAATCCACTACTATGAGCAAGAGGAACATCAGGGCAGCCCTTGGGCTCCTGCGCTGAACGACTGTGTCAACTTCCTCGTCGCAGACCCTGGCAGCAGATGCGCCGCCCTCAAGTTTGGCGCCAGGAACCTGGCCATCTTGCCCTTCAAGCAGGCCGACGAGGAAGACATTGCAATGGATGATTGGGATCCAGATCTTGATGGGCCCAAACCTGTCAAGCAGGAGAATACATCCTCAGCCGTTGTAAATGGAACTAGCAACATAGAAGACACACCATATTCACCATCATTTGTCCTTCGACTCTCTATACTCGATCCCAACCTCATCTATCCTATTGACCTCGCCTTTCTCTACGAGTATAGAGAGCCCACCTTTGGCATTCTATCCTCCAAGCTGGGGCCGTCCGCTGCAATAGGTCGCAAAGATCACCTGTCCTTCATGGTGTTTACGCTAGACCTTCAGCAGAAAGCCTCCACCACTATTCTCTCTGTCGGCGGTCTCCCTCATGACTTGTTCAAGGTCATCGCGCTGCCTGCACCTGTAGGTGGTGCTCTGCTCGTTGGCGCCAACGAGCTGGTCCATATCGATCAGTCGGGTGCCTCTAACGGTGTGGCAGTGAATCCCTTCACCAAGCAGTGCACGGACTTCAGCCTCACAGACCAGTCTGATCTGGGCCTCCGCCTGGAGGGCTGTACCCTCGATTTTTCCTCACCAGAGAATGGCCAAATGCTGATTGTTCTGTCTGACGGCCGCCTTGCAACCCTGGACTTTCTGATTGACGGGCGTAGAGTTTCCGGCCTCACCATCAAGCTTGTGGCTCCTGCGTCCGGGGGAAGCATCATTCCAGGCAGGATATCATCACTCAGTCGTCTGGGCAGGAACACACTGTTTGCGGGGAGTGAGAGCGGGGACTCGGTCGTTTTTGGCTGGACTCGCAAGAACAGCCAGACGTCCAAGAAGAAGTCTCGTATGCAAGAGTCTCTTGACTTCGAGGACTTCGACGAGGATGATGTGGAAGATGAGGATGATCTCTATGCGGATACCACCACAGCCACGCAAGCAAGTAGTGGTGCCGCAGCAGCGAAGGCGGGAGAGCTGGTGTTTCGAGTCCATGACACGCTTACAAACATCGCGCCGATACAAGATATCACGTACGGGAGACCGCCTGCGGACGCCGACGTGGAGATACAGCAAAACTTGGTCGGCGTGCAGAGCGACTTGCAACTTGTTGCTGCCGTGGGTGTCGGCAAAGCTGGCTCCCTTGCAGTTATGAACCGCGAGATACAGCCCAAGGTCATTGGCCGCTTCGACTTCCCGGAAGCTCGGGGCCTGTGGACCATGAGTGTTCAGAAACCTGTGCCAAAGGTACTGCAAGAGGGGAAGGGGAGCAAGGCCATGGGTGATGACTACGACCTGTCTGCACAATACGACAAGTTCATGATCGTGGCCAAGATCGACCTGGACAATTATGAGACTTCTGATGTCTACGCGTTGACATCAGCTGGCTTCGAGTCTTTGACGGGAACAGAGTTCGAACCTGCAGCAGGCTTCACGGTGGAAGCAGGAACGATGGCAAACCATCGCCGCGTGATCCAGGTGTTGAAATCGGAGGTCCGCGTTTATGATGGAGGTAAGAGTAAAGATATTGACTGATTCTGAATTATGCTAACTTCATTCAGATCTTGGTCTGGATATGATCCTCCCCATGCAGGACGAGGAAACTGGTGCCGAGCCACGGGTCTTGAGCGCCAGTATCTGCGACCCATATCTGTTACTCATCAGAGACGACTCGAGTGCATTTGTCGCCCATATGAATTCAGACGATGAGCTAGAGGAGGTCGACAAGACCAAGAGCGTGTTGACGTCCACAAAGTGGGTATCGGGCTGCTTATACGCTGGTACAGTTGGTGCTTTCGGCGCAGCACAGGGAGAGGCAGGCTCACGCAGTACTGTCATGTTTTTGCTCAGCAATACTGGTGCCCTCCAGGTCAGTGCCCCTCAGATTACTGCGCCTAAGAATATCAACTGATGTTACATAGGTTTACGCCCTTCCGGATTTGTCCAAGCCGGTGTACACGGCCGAGGGTTTAAGTCACATCCCCCCCATTCTAACACCTGAATGGGTTGCCAGAAGGGGCACTTCCAAAGAATCTATCACCGAGATTCTTGTGGCAGATCTTGGTGATACAGTCGCGAAGTCTCCACACCTAATTGTAAGTTTCCTCGATCCTCTCTGCAGTGTCGCATATAAGCTGACTTTGATAGCTGCGGCATGCCAATGACGACTTGACGATTTATGAGCCCCAAGAAAATCCCAACGCCGCCTCAAAAGATCTCACGTCCTCACTATTCTTCCGTAAATTACCCAACAACGCTTTCGCCAAGTCTATTGAGGAACCAGCAGAAGATGACGACACGGCCGATGAGCTCCGAACAATGCCACTCCGTGCCTGTGATAATATTGCAGGATACAGTTCTGTTTTCCTTCCAGGACCAACACCTAGCTTTATCATCAAATCAGCCAAATCCACGCCAAAAGTGATCGGGCTCCAAGGGGCTGGTGTCAGAACCCTGAGCACATTCCATACTGAAGGCTGCGAGCGGGGTTTCATTTATGCGGACGCCGAAGGTATAGCCCGTGTCACGCAGCTGCCAGCAGAGTGCAGCTACTCAGAAATCGGCATGTCTCTCAGGAAGGTCCCGCTGGATGTGGATGTTAATTCTCTGGCATATCATTCCGTCGCTGCAGTGTACACCATCGGCTGCAATGTCGAAGAGGAGTTTGAGCTGCCCAAAGATGAGGACAGTAATCCACAGCAGGCACCCTTCTGGGCGAAAGAGAAAATCATCTTCAAGCCGGTAGCGGAGCGTGGGATCTTGAAGCTTGTCAGCCCACAGAACTGGAGCGTCATTGACAGTGTCGACATGGAACCGTGCGAGATCATCCTGTGCATCAAAAGTCTCAACCTTGAGATCTCCGAGTCTACGCACGAGCGGCGCGAGCTGATCGTCGTCGGTACTGCTATCTCCAGGGGCGAGGATCTCCCCATTCGGGGCCGCATCCATGTCTATGATCTGGCGACCGTCATTCCTGAGCCCGGCCGGCCGGAGACGAACAAGAAGTTCAAGCTTGTGGCCAAAGAAGACATACCAAGAGGTGGTGTCACAGCAATCTCAGGTGTCGGCACACAAGGCTTCGTGCTCGTTGCTCACGGCCAAAAGTGCACAGTCCGCGGTCTTAAGGAGGACGGAACCTTGCTACCCGTCGCATTTATGGATATGTCCAACTACGTCACGAGCGTCAAAGAGGTTCCCGGCACAGGCCTGTGCGTCATGTCGGATGCCTTCAAAGGCGTGTGGTTTACTGGTTATACTGAGGAGCCATACAAGATGCTGCTGTTTGGGAAGAGCAATGCCAGGTTAGAAGTGCTAAATGTTGACTTCCTTCCTGATGGCAAGGAGCTCTTCATTGTGGCAGCCGATGCGGACGGGAACATACATGTGTTCCAGTTTGACCCAGATCGTGAGTTCTTCATGCCCCTCTAAGAGCCGTTCTTTTAAGCACTGCTGACAATTGTCCCTCAGATCCCAAATCTCTTCAAGGTCATCTGCTCTTGCATCGTACTACCTTCAACGCCGGCGCGAACCTCCCCACGAAATCAATGATGCTTCCGCGTGTCCCCCTACCGACCTTGCGTGGGCAAGAGAACGGCGCACACCTCAAGAACGGCGATCCAAAATCACAACCCGGATCACTGCCTCCACAGATTCTCCTCTTTGCCTCGCCCACTGGTTCTCTCGCTGCTCTCAGCGCACTGTCTGAGGCATCATACCGACGCCTCTCATCCCTGACATCGCAGCTCATCAATACACTCCCTCAGCCAGCTGGTCTCAACCCGAAGGCCTACCGCATGCCGCCATCAGCGACGCAGACGACCGCCAAAATGGGACCTGGCATCGACTCGGGTGTCGGCACAAACATCGTGGACGGCGCGATACTTGCCAGGTGGAATGAGCTGGCAAGCGGTAGACGGGGAGAGATTGCTGGACGGGCTGGATACTCCGAAACAGAGGAAGTCAGGGTGGAGCTGGAGGGACTGCTCGGTTGGGGGGGACTGAGCTATTTCTGAAGGGTCAAAGGGTGATATGGTGTGTGCAAAGATGCAATATGATCTTCTAGGTTTGTTGGTCATGGAAGCATCTTGGGATAGAAGGCTCCCAAGGATTTAAAAAAAGAACGCATCAGCAGACGAGCGAAAGGCTTGGCCTTGGCCGTCCAGTGGTTGGTGGTTTTTACCTCAAATCTTCTGTACATCTAAGTATATGCCAATTCCGCCAACAAGCATGCCGAAGTCGATCTTTCTTCCCGTATATTTTGACCAGTTGCACTGCTTGTTAGGATGATTAGTTTGCCCATGCCGGCCGAGATTTATATGGTTGCCAGTGAATAAAATCTTGCCCGTTGGCAATCAAAGAAGCCGGGAAGTCCTTTAAAGATAATTTTCACACATGTCCACCAAGGAAGGAGAGAGAAACGCGCAGCATGAACAATTGAAGCACTGAAAGGCTCATCTGCGACCGTTTGAGCCCCTATATGTCTTCTGAGAAAAGTTTGGCGCTCATCCTAGAAAAAGAGTTGCGAAATACAAGCATTCGTCGGGCAGCTTGTGCCTTGCTATCGATTGACTCAAGTGAAGACGGTTGCTCCATTGTCACTTTTCTTGAAGCCATTACTGTCGTCAATGACGGCGAATACTCGAGTCCTGAGGAGGATGAGTACAGCGTATATGGAGATTTTCTCCCTTGTTCCCATACATGGGTGATCACTTGAGAGTTCGGGGATGACCAACAAGGGATTTCCATCTGACACTCATGGATCTGTCGCTTATAAAATTGTACAATTGCGGCTCCCAGCCCACTCACTCTTCTGCACTGCCACCAAGATTCAAAAATATGCGCACAGCTCGGAACTTGCACGGTCCAGGTTAATTATGCCGCGCCAGCCCCCAGCCGTAACAAAGGGAGACATTCGGTCCAGCTTTGCATAGATTTGAGGCCCAGATCAAGAGCCTGGTTTCTCGATATCTGAGACTTAAGACATCAAGGGGGGTCGAAAGACAGAACAGAACACCACGTTACAGACAGGGTGAAAGAACAGTATCCTCTCAGTCTATAAGAGTACAGAGATCTAATTTGAGCAAACACCAGCACAAAGCACCAGATCACCCACGAGCTGGCTCTGCACCTCAGCGTTATCGAGGCTCGGTATGACAGTTCGCTGTCACCCAACATGTCAGATGCACCTGGCAGCCGGAGATGTGGATTACATCGCGTGGGGATGGTTTTGTAACAGTTCCTGGTAGAATGAGAACAGTGCGGGTAGAAGATGGTGATGATGATGAGTATCATTTAGGCTATCAGAAAACATAAATCACGTGAGCTCTTGATCGTGAACAACCTCGGCAGGCCCTTCTTCCGTATGTTTGTCCTGCCCACCAGTATTGCGCGAGGGTATTGGCGAGGCAACGCGTTCCTCGAGGCTGTGGTCCACGCTGTCAACACCGGTCACGGAGCTGTCCGTCGGCGAGGACAGAGTGTCCACTATATGCTCACTCCACTTGCGTGGCTAACGTCGACGTCGCTTGCGTGACCGGCCTCGTCGTGGTGAAGCAGCGCTATCCTCCGAGTCGTTGGTTTCTGTAATCATGTTGGTCGTATACCATCCAGCCTCGGACTCGGACTCAGAATCGCCAGGATACAGCGTAGGCCGCACATAACGCTCATCCCATGAGCGACCGAGATTGTCTTCTATGCTATTAAGATAGCCACCTCCACGAATCCCCGGGTCGACTGAACGTTCGGAGTACGACCGTTTTCTGCTGGTGCTCGGGCTTGCACTTTTGGACCCTCCGCCGCTATAGGAGTCACTCAGCGAGTTTCCGGAGGCCCATTCCTTCCTGAGGTCGCTTCCGTGTCGAGGATCGTTGGCCTGCGTTTGCATTCTTGCCACGTACCGATGCACCGTCGGCTGGACAATGAAAGGCTTTAATAGCATGAAGACAGCTTCTGCAAACTTCGCCAAAAGGTATTCACCTGCCGCGTGCGAAAGCGCGTCTTTTTGTACAGGAACATTGTGCCAAGCGGCAGCAAACTCCTCAATACCAGGATCTGGCATTCTGAGCACATGGACAGCAAAGTATTCTCCTTTGGGCACAAGAGCAAAGTGATGGGCATCCCAAACAGAGTGCAGATCGAGTCGCATAAGGACCTTGTTGCCTCTATCGTCGATGCCCATCGAATCACGCCCATAGGTAGTCATACCATTCTCGCCAACCCATCTTTTCCGGGCGCTCGGAATGATATGAGCCTTTTCTAGAGAGTATGACGAGTTGGACAGGATGCAGCGGTTAACAATCGGTTGTGGTCGCGGCGCCGGTGCTAGAGGGGTCGAAAGGGGCAGGAACGCAGGCTGATTTTTGGCGGACGCAGTGCGCTCGGGCGCGATTGACGCTGTCGCTACCGCAGTGTGGCGAGGGCGGGGGAATTGGCTAGTGTCCCAATGTAAATGGGCGAAATGTTGGCCTGGAAAGGCCCAGTCCTGGAAGCTCGGAACGATCGGGTAGACATCGCGACCCTCGACTTCATTGAGGTCGTCACCGCTTCGGTTCGCCATGAACCAGTAGTTGTCTGCGGTAAGAATGCCATCCTCCACAACCGTTACACGCTCCTGGCCCTCACGGTCTGTGGCAAGGTAGCCATCGAAAGCGTTGTTTGCGATGATCTGGCAGGCTAGTAGGGCCGTACCATGGTGGACGCCAGGCACCGCGGACTCCTGACGCCAGTTGGCACCTTGCTCTTGCTGCGGCTCTTGTGAAGTATCCTCAACTGGAGAGTCGCGATCCGTGGAGACACGCGACTCGGTGGGCTCGCGTATGGAGGTGGACGTGGTCGGGGTGCTGAAGTCTAATCGCGGGAGGCGGAACAGGACGTCGAAAGGACTCTCGTATCCCGGATGTCGAAAGAAAATAAATGCTTGTGGCTCCCAGAGAAGCGAGGAAGGTTGAGGTATTGCTGACTTCAACAAGATATTGTCGTCCATATATGCGATTTGCGTCTCAGGGACTGCGTGGGAGGTTGTGTAGTGTTGTTGAAGGTTACGGGAAGATGGTCAGAGCAGTGACGAAGTACCAGCGAGATCACGATCTGGGCGCTTAGCCGAATACGGTCCGATCCCTGGGCCCTGCGAACCTCAAGACATGGATAATCCCAGCCCTTGATGAAGGCGGAGCCGACCCCGGCCCTTGCCCTAGCCCAGCTATTGTTCAGCTCTTCTCCAGGTTTGACAGGATCAGCTGCCCACGCCGCATTGTGCTTGACTGGCCAGAGCTATATCAGTGGCGATGCTGAGCTATTTTGTGTGCCGAGTCATCATAGACTTTCCCTCATCCGTCAGCTGTCTCACCACCAAAAAAACAATAGTTTATGATTTTATAATCATAAAATTGAATGGAAATGCAAAAGTATGCGCAAACCCGGAATCGAACCGGGGGCCCATCGATGGCAACGATGGATTTTACCACTAAACCATTTGCGCAACTTATACCACGGTTGGAATTAGCCAGATTTTGTAAGTTTATAGCTCTATTCTAAACTATGACGTCAAAAAGTTTTTAGCAGGGTGTGGGGCAAGACGAGTTGTGAGAACAGGATCATGTGGCTCGCTAAGCCACTTATGTTTTGAATATGTACTTATTCCTTGATTTATTTGAAAAGAAATTTTGACACGGTGCTGCTTAAGGAGGGATATCTTCGAGGTCAAGGTCAACGGCTCCAACATGACCCCCTGTGCTATTAGGCCAGGGATAGATAACATATCAAGCCTCAGTTTGGTGCCTTCTTTAGAACATGCACAGGTGTGCGAGCTATGATACCATGAGAGAGAGTGGAGAGGGTTTTATTTGCATTTGTGTACATGGGGGAAGGGCCCTGCGTGCGACACAGAAGAGAAAAACCTGACAGTTTGTCACTTTAGACGTCTGGCTTTGGAGCCGGCCCCCCTCCTTACACTTCTTTATCGGCCTTGGATTCCACAGGAACGTCCACCATGAGTTGCAGTAGCGACCACCCAATTTGTGCAGCAGCCAGAAGCGTGGTCTCTCCAGGATTGTCATAGATAGGAGCCACCTCGACCACGTCCCCTCCAACCACCTTAAGCCCGCTCAGGCCGTCCAGGATGGTGAGGAGCTCACGACTGGTCCAGCCGCCAGGCTCGGCCGTGCCAGTGGCTATGGGGAAGATAGTCGATCAGCCAAATCTTTTCAAGAGAAGGAAAGAAAAGAGAGAAAAAAATTGCTTGGGATGAATCCAACTCACCTGGAGCGTATGCCGGGTCCAGAACATCAATGTCTACGCTGATATAGACATTCGAGTCTCCCGCTCGCTTCTTGATCTGATCTATGATCCCGTCCGGACCAATCTTATCAATGGCCCTCGCGGTGATGAGATCGAAGCCGCAGCGTACGTCGTTCCGGATGTCTTCTTTGGGTCTCATCACGGGAGCCCGGATACCGGCATGAATGGACGTATTCCTGATGAGGCCCTGCACGAGTCGAGGTTAAGCGGAAGCCCACGTAAGTCGGCCGGGTTCGCATAGATGGTAGACCGGGGGGGGGGGTGCGCGGGTTGACGTACCTCCTCGTGAGCAATATGCAGGAATGTGCCATGGTTGATACCACTTTGGGGGGGGGGGGGGAAGTGTTAGCACAATAGTGTTCTTCCATGTTGAAAAAAAGGTGATTGTATTACATACGCATAGTCTGACAGGCCACCTCCTATCACAGACGGATCCCAGGTATCTGCGCACGCATTATTATTCAACCCCATGGTCCCTGACGATAAGACGCGTGCAGGATCTCTGCTCACCAATGTGGCTGTCGAAATGGATGACCGAGACGTCACCCCACCTCTCAGCAGTAGATCTCAGCGCGCTCAGTGTGGTCGTGTGGTCACCACCAAGAGTCAGGATTCGAGGCGTCTTGGACACGCTTGAGTTCGCAGCTGGCCGACCAGAGATGACCTTTTTCATTCAGCCTGATCAGCATACGTAGCCCTCAAATTGTACTTATTTTCTCCTTCTTTATTTCTTTCTCTTTTTCTCCCTTCCACCATTCTCAGGTCTACACCGAAAGATGAAGACGACGGAGCAGAAGATGAAAAAAACAAGAACCACACGCACCCTGTGGGCTTTGTCCAGCTGCCTCAGCGCAACGGCGTTGTCAAACCACGTCAGCCCGACATCCCCGCAGTCCACGACCTTGGCCCACTGGTTCAGCGTGCCCTCGCCCGTGTAGACGGAGATGGAGCCAGGAAACATGCGCTGGCTGCCCGTCCTGATCCCGCCCGGACCAAAACGGGCGCCGGGCCGCCCAGATGTCGCGGTGTCGAAGGGGGCCCCGAAGATGGCAATGTCGTACCTGTTGTCCTCAGCCTCCTCGTCCGAGAGGGCGTTCACGTAGGGCAGGTTGGCGAAGGTCTTGAGACCGCGGAACTGCGAGCCCGTCACGATGTCGATGTCGCTGTCATCCTGGGGCACAGAGCCTAGTGGGCGCTGTTGTTGCACCCAGAAGGGCTGTGGGTTCGCGTTGGGGAGCTGCCATGCCCGCGCTGATGCTGCGAGTGTGACGCCCGTCCTCAGCAGTGTTGTGGATCTCATCGTGAATCCCGAAGGCCTCTCTTGTGTGAGATCTGGACACTGGTTCCGAACACAATGGGGAAAAGCAGATACTATGTATTTGTTTCACAGCTGAGAAGTGACTCAATCGAATTTCTATTCTATCACCATTTATTTGGTCATGATCATGACAAGTTAGATGCAGATTGCCGGATGCATTTGCCTATCATCCTCCGTTGAATCTAAGTACAGTAAGGCGGTCCAGAATGCGGGTCCGGCCGGTGTGAAGGTCGAGCGCGTAGTAATACTTAGCTGACTGCCTTTTGCCTCACCTGGCACTCAAGTCTCTTCCATGGTAAAGGAGTATCGATTTATACTGTGAATGGGGTCACTAAGAAATTAAATGCGTTGCGCCTTTTGGGGGGGGGGGGGGGGGGGGGGGGGGGGGGGGGTTTTTTGGTTTTTGACCCCCGTAATGCCCGGCGCAACAAATATTTTCAGCGGCGGCCTTGGGGAGTCGCCCCTACCC
>JACWST010000149.1:0-24664 GCA_014850475.1 Cryphonectria naterciae | reverse complement strand
TTGCCGCAACTCAGCGCTAACGTGCTTCTCATGGAAAGTGTGTATAGTTTTAGCTGGGGCAGGGGGCAAATAAGAATTAAATGGGGTTGTTTTTTGGGGGGGGGGGGGGGGAGGCGAGGTCGGAGCTGGGTTTTTTGGTTCTTGACGCCTGTAATGCCTGCGACAACAAATATGTTCAGCGGCGTCATTGCGCAGCAGCGCCTACCCACAGCACCCCTGGCTAGCACTTGTGGGCGGGGCAGGAAGGAAACAACCGCAGCGATGGGGTCTATTAGTGCTTAGAGGGGGTTTTCTTGGGAGTAGCTGCTAGCACTATAGGATGTTTCCTTCCAACATTATCAACATCAATTAATTACCTGCATTGCGTTTCCACAGCCCAGGTCACTGACTGCATTTGGAGGATGAAATCGCTCGGGCCTCCATCCGCCCGGTTGAATCCAGATGCTGCAGTGTGCATCTCGGCTTATATATAGCCGCAGTATTGCCGAGGCAATAACTTTGTCCGCAGTGCAGCCAACGATTCAGGGCTGGCCCCGAATAAGGTTTCCCAACGTTTGAGTATCACCCCCTAATATGAATGTCTCCTTTGTCGGTGAACCAGAGCCAACTCACTCTAGTTCTTTGCATCGACATGCAGACTTAGGCACAAGTCCCAACTTTGCCGTCATGGATCAACACCACTCCTCGCATGCAGGCTCCAGCAAGATCAGGAGACGGGCCAACAAGGCATGCCTGGCCTGTCGCGCCCGCAAGGTCCGATGTGATGTGTCCCAGCGGGGGCGGCCGTGCATGAATTGTTTTCTGGACGGCGAGGCCTGTGTCGTGATCGGTCGAGCTTCAAGACGGTTTGTATCGTCGAGCCTGAGAAAGGAGTACTTGCCAGGCTGACACTGGCATACAGTCGGGTGTCGAATAACAACAACGCAGGCAGTGGCGATAAATCAGCCGAACATGCAGACCATAGGGATCCACAGGCCCAGGAGCAGCTTTCAGGGGGGCGTGTCTCGACCCCGGCACAGCCTCCGAATACCGATGTCGTTGCGGACATGCTGTCCGATCATGGCAGTGAGAATTCGGACAGTGGTATGAACTCACTTTCTAGGGTCACTGCTGGCAGTACTCTAGACTCAGAGAGAGAATTCAGCCTGAGAGGCCCAGAGGATGACTCGTATCGAGGAATACCTTCGGTAAGGCAGGCTCCACGCCATGAGCCACTGCAAGAGCCGCTGCATCAGCAGCCACACTCGTCGACAAGAGCGAGGATCCAGCAGCTTGAGTGGATGGGCGAGCAGAGCATGAGGTTCGGATCTGACGTGACATACTCCTGCTATTCATTCCTTGAGGTCACCAACCTACCAAACATCCTGCCGCAAGATGTCAGTTATCTGGATATGCAGGGCTGCCTGCGCGTACCCGCGAAACCAATCCTGGACGAGTTTGTCAAGCAGTATTATCTCCACGTTCATCCCATCATGCCGCTTGTGGACGAGGGTGTTTTCTGGGAGATGTACGGCTCCCAGCCGAGTACAACCTCCCCCAAGGAGCGGTTGTCGTTGCTTGTGCTGCAGGCAATGCTCTTCGCAGCGTGTAGTGTAAGTTCAAAACCGCAACAGTCTTGGACAGGTACCAACTGAAATGCGTTCAGTATGTCCCGCGAAAAAGCCTCGAGACACTGGGGTTCGTAAACGTAAAGTCTGCCAAAGAGGCATTGTATCGCCGAACGAAGGTGAGTTGATCAATTTCTTCATTCTGAGCACCGGGGAGGGACCAAACTGATCTCCATGCCACAGCTGCTGTTTGACTTTGGAGCCGAGTTGTCACCCATCGCCATCGCACAAGCCGCTCTTCTCCTTTCAGCTTGGTCCCCGCTCACCACGAGTGAATGTGCACACACCAGCAGCTATTGGCTCAGCGTCGCAATTCAGCAGGCCAAGAAGGCTGGGGCTCACCGCAGAGACCACATGCCAGATATGAGTGTTCCTCCCCACCGCCGCATCTCTCTTAAACTACTATGGTCTTCCATAATTTTACAAGACCGACTTCTATCTCTCTGTTCTCGGAGACCAATCCAGCTGTCCAAGGCGCATTATAATACCGACGATGAATGGTTTGCCGCTTGTGAGCCTGGGGTGTTGTGGAATGAGGCCCAACGCGGCCGGGCCTATAATGTCAGAACGAAGGCAACATTAAATGCCATCTTCTCGCTCATGGTGAGCCTCGCATTAGTCCTCACGGACCTGCTCACAGAAATTTTGCCCTTGGATGACGAGCCGCTCTGGGAGGCACGTCGGGATCAAGAGGTCATCCAAAGCATCGGAAGCTGCAAGGCGCGTCTGAAGGGCTGGTATCAAAAAGCCACTGCGACACTTTCCAAATCACAACACCACCGAGTTTCCACGGCTACGGTCTTTGGAGACGATTCCCAGGATGAGTTTCAACACGAATCCGTAACCCTTTACAGCAACTACCTATACATGCTCTATCAGTCAGTTGCCCTCCGCCCGTCAGTCCACTGTCCATTACGGAGCCTGAAGCTAATCCCGCTTGTGGCATATAGTTCTGCCTTGACAAGTCTCTGCCACCACGAGGGCCTGTATCTGATACGCAGATTCCACTCGATACAAGAGGACAGCATGATCCTCAGAGAAAGAACATTGCTTGCCGACAGCCGCCGCGAGATGGAACAGGCAGCTTGGGCAGCCTCCCAATGCCTCAAGATCCTCGTGACGCACCGACTGTCGAGATGGGCACCAACAAATTCGTACGCATTTTTCTCATCCCACTCTTTGCGTTTCACTAGCCTGACGTAGTTCTAGCATTCCTTGCATGTCACTGCCTCTGGTTTCTTGTATCATCAAGGCCAAGTCGTTGTCCACTTCGAGTGTCGATTATCATCGGTTATGCGACCTGAGTGAGGCCGTCAAGAAGTACCAACCGCAACCAGACGTTGAAGACCATTTGCACGAAGCGACCCAGGGCATCCTTGACGTAGCACTGCTCGACGACGAGCCTGCACCTCCAGCTCCCTCATCATCTGTGCTAAGAGAGGGAGCAGGGGCGGGGGGAGACTACAACGATACAATCTCGGAATTGAGCTTGCATCCTGCTGTTTGTCTCCGAATCGCCTTGCTCTCTGGCAAAAGTCGCTTCGCGGGTGGCAACGAAGATGCTGTTAGCCTCCGGAGGTTATTTACTGCCAGAAACTTCAATCATATTCCATGCGTCCTGAGGCACGGCGTGGTAGGAGGAGTTGAGTCTTTTGCCGAATCGTCAGGACGGAGGAGGTCATCGGTAACGAAATCCAAAGAGGAGGCCTTGCGGCAGACTGTAGCGAGATGGACACAAGAGGACCAGGCCGTCAGCTTTGGTGTGCAGTTGGGCATCCTCTCAGCCCAGGCGGGAGGAGGTGAGGATGCCATCAGCGATGGGGACTCTGAGGGGGAGAGCATACAGAACATCCTGGGCCAGGTCTTGTCTGAGGCTGCAGATACTCTGGAGGGCAATTTGTTGAGTGCTACTTGTGTCCTCGGTCAACAGATAGCAAGAGCAGAGGGCGGCTTGTGATGGAAAATTTCGTCGTGTCAAGACAACGTGTCAAGACAATACCATCTTGTCTTCCTCCTTTTTTTCTTTTCTTTCCCCCTTCTTCTTCCTTCCTGGCTCCCTTTTTTTATTTTTGTCCTTCCTTCCATCCTCTTTTGTGCCTTTAAGATAAGCCAGAAACTTTGTCCCTTCCTTCTCCTTCTTAGGTTTGGGAAAAGGGGGGAAGGGACGAGGACCACACCCCCCTGCTCGGCCGCCCAGCACGGGCCCTTTGTTACATAGGAGCAGTACTGATTGCTTTAGCCGATAATGGTTGGTTTTCCCCTTCTCCTCCTCACCAAGTACAATACAGGCCCGTTTCGAGTCCAAAATTTGATCTGCCACAAACTGAACCACGGCGTATTCCCTATCTTTACAAGAGACGCCGGCAACTATACAGCAATTTCACATGGTGGTATCAACCTGGGAGGCCGCGGCTTCTTCCCTGTGACAGATCAAAGCCGACGCGGACCGAACGGCAAGCTCGTCAAGGCATGCCCAAGGCACATTCAAAACCTTGCTGCATATCGGCTGTCCGCCCCACTTGTCACACAGCATAAACCTGCCACGCCTGTTTGACAAGGTGTTAAAAAAGGTGCTGACAAGGTGACGACCCCGGGGGTAAAGAGGCACAAATTTGTGGCGTGTCTCGTTGATATCCGTAGCGGCTCGGTCTGTGCCGCGCTTCGTGGCACCTCAAATCTCGATGGCCGAGCGCGTCGAGATGGCGACGAGGATCTGCTTAGGCGACACAGGAAGAGCTTCCGGGCCCACTGCCTCGCATCCCGGCAACATCATGTGAATCTGATGAGTGAGTTCAAGAGGGAATCAAGTTGCGTTGTCAAACCGAGAGGGAATACTGCTGGGCTCGAATTGGATTCCTCCTGTGGGCCAATGTCCTATTTTGCCTCCGGCCCAATTTCATTTGGGATGAGCAGTGCGAGACCGCCTGGCCAGGCCATGGAGGGGGGGGGGGGGAGGTCCACCAATGAAAGACCTCCTGTCGTGGTACATTATCAGAGTATCATTGCTGCTCTAAATCCCCCACTCAAACAGCGTGTCACGCGGCTTATTTATCGGTATGCCCGGTACTTTTTAAACATCCTTATGGGGTCCAATGCTAGATTGGTTTACAGAAAGACACATCTCGATGGCGTGGAACGCACTTCCATCATGTCATAATAACACGCACTGTCGATTTCATTCTATTGCAACTTGGTGTGTCTAGACAAGTGCTCTGACAGTTTTCTGTAGACAAGTGTACGTTGCTCGCCATTGACCGACCGAAACTCATCACCAGGCTTGAGGTGTTGGATATACTATTAAGGAGAGGAGCGCTTCCGTTCGTCCTGGGATCTTGCTCGACGACTGCTTCTGCCACGATGGCAGCATGCACCTGTGCCCACAAGCGCGTGAGACCTCAATGCGACTGGAGTATAACCCACCCCCGTCAGCTTATCTTGTCCAATCAGATCCTTAGCTCACCAGTCCACAGCCTTGCTGTCACCATCCACCTTACCTGGAACAGCCTAGACCGACCCGACAGTCTGGTAAAGGTCAACATGATTGCGTCTTTTTTGCCAGGGGGCCCTGCCTACCTGAATCCTGCGCACTTCGCAGACCAACTTCGGCGGTTCTCAGGCCCTGCTACGGACGAGGGTACTGTTCTTTTGTCCTTTTTTACAGACCTCCCTGGCCTACCGAGCATAGATCCCCTCCCGACCTGCCCGAGACGGCGCAAGAGGCATATGCCGGTCGGGCACCATGTATCTTTGGACTGGGCCCTAGGCGGGTCACCGCCTCGACAGAGCATATTTGTCAATTGCACTGAGCTCGTCGTCGCCCTGGACAAGAAAAGGGGAGCCCCAGGGTGACAACCGACTCTTGGACGCGGCATATTTCTGTATTTCGGGCTAGGCAGATGAGCACCTAATCGTCAGGATTGTGCTATGGTAATTAGTGCTGAGCTGCCGAGTAGGATGATGCCTCAGCACATACTACGATAGTACGTCCAAGATAGGCACGGCTTGTGGAGACATCGTCTTACAGAACCCTTCTCTTACCGACTCTCACGCCATGCCCAAGTGTATGAGGGGTTCCAGCCGGACTGGAGTCCCAAGAGGAGTCCTCGCACCCGGACGGTGTATCCGGTACCCTCGCGATGCTTAATCTAGACAGCCAATCCCCACCTCGCCGTTCTCTGCTCCACCTCTATAGAGCAGCTACCCTTGTATGCTTGTTCCTGCGCGGAAAACGGTTTGGGCTTCAAGAGTGGGCTACTTGTCGTCTTTGCTTAACACCTGGCTCCAGTAGCGTGAGGTCTTGTTGCAGGGCTATGTCTACCCAAGATTCTGCGGGGTATCCTGCTTGTACCCTGTCCGCGGAAGAGGGGGGGGGGGAGGGGGTGGGAATGCGCTGTCACGTAGAGGCCCTGGCCGGGACAAGCGCAGGATACTCGAGAGAACATACCCTCCCTGCTTAAGATGGACGGGCTGGAAGTACAGCTCGCTAGAGTGGGCGGGCAGCAGCACAGTGCCAGCTCCATTAACAGGGACGCAGCTGCGCCTACACCAACTGCAGGTGAATGTACCAAGATTTCCAACCCCGGCAGATCAGGATTCTATACAGAAATACTGCCGCCGCAGAGGGGGGACAAGCCCTAGGGGGTTTTGCATATGCGAGCGCACGTAGCTGTTCCTTCTAGACCATCCTCCAATAACACCACGTCTGCTGTCCCGACTCTCTGGAAACCAGTAGAAAAAGTCTGTCGAAAGGGCGCTTCACTCTGGATAGTTCAGATCCTCAGTGGCTAACGGGTCAACACTCGATGTCGCATGGTGGAGGCAGGAAGATCCAGGCCCACCCCTACTGCATCAACGTTACCAACATGCGTTGTGTTCCTTACGGGCGAAAGACATCTGCTACAATATGTGGTTGCCCATCGCCAAAACAGCCTGTGGTCAACAGGTTGCATTCTCTGGTGGACAGTGCCTCTTCTCCTCCTTCTCCACTCATCCCCCCATATTATAAGGCTACCAGTCAACAACTACAAAAGAAAAAGGACTGCCCTCCTATATCGCTGATGATCTCAATTACGACAACCTTGTGGGCCTGAGTCGACTTACTGGCGATTCTATCCTTCATTGCCCGGATACAAGGAGGGCTAGACGAACCGAAAGGACTGAACGTCTCACACACCCACCTGAGTCGCAACAGACCTTTGGTGTCCGTAGCCCAGAGCTGACAAAAAATAATAATTATGGCTTCTCGGTATGAGAGTACTTCTCAGGATTCTGCACCTCGTACTCCCACCCTCCTCCCTACTCTGCCACCTGTCAGCCGATTACTTCCTCCTCCTTTCCAGGACTCGCGAGACTTTCCGTCCACGAATCTCATACACTATTTTACCATTTTAGAAGGGCAGCATCGACATGTTCGCCACGCATCGACTTGCTCATCCACCACCAGTGACCGGCGCTTATCCCGAAGCCGTTCAGGACAGGGCCGACGGCCTGGCGACCCAGAGAGGGATACCAGTACACCAAGGGTTCTAACCGATGATCCAGCTCTGAAATACTCGAGGGACAACGAAAACGGAAGTCAAGAGCCCGACTACCTAGAGCAATCGTTGAAGCGATGCAAAATTAACGATGGCGATTGGATCAGCACAGCGCTGAGTCAAGGACAAGAGCAGTGGGCGCGGCGTGGAGTGCCCGATCCACGACCCTTTCCCCTGCAGACGCCACCGCCAGAACAACTGGAGTCGTCGCCCTTGTCAAACCCTCCTCCCTCACGACAAAATACTCCCACACGACAGCATCGTCGCCGGACCTCCCGCTTCCTCAGCCCGTCTATCCTGGCCCGGCCATCTGTTCTACACTCCACAGCAGGTTCACGACGGTCCTCTTACATCTCCTCAAGCACGGCGCCACCTCCCAGCCCAGTTCCCAGCCATGCTACTGTCGCCTCGACGAGCCGACCGGACGAAGCAGCTTCACCTCCAGATACCTCGACCATTGCAACAGCCTTCTCCGACATGGAGCTGGCCATCGCAGAACACCCAGTAGCTCCTCTTGAGGTGGACTTGACCGGTACCTTCGAGCAAATACACAACGTGCCAAAGGTCGACTTGAAATGGCGCACGACGGCGATGGAGGAGCCAACCTCGAAAATAGAGACACTCCCGCAACAACTGTTCATGCGCACTATGATGTACTGCGGGTACAAGGAACAGACCCTTCTCAAGAAATGCAGTCATAGGCTCTACCGCATGGTAGATCTCGAAGCGATCCCCTGGCAGGTCAAGACTGAGGCTATCCTCTGCGAAGAGCGCGATAATCCCAAGAACTTCCCCAAGAAAGAGCCGAGAGCACAGAACAAGGACGAGCCGGTCGACGACGGTGGCGAGAATGTGGATGCCGCCTCTGATAACAAAGAAAGACCTTCAGGCACAAGCGCTATCAACAAGAAGAAGAAGAAAAAGAACAATGGCAAGGCAACCTCAGACGGACGGAAACAGGGAAAGGGCAAATCGAAGGAACAGACCAACGCCAAGTCCAAGCAAGCAACCGACAAGCCCAAAGCCAACCCGGACGCTTACGGAAAATGGGGCTGCTACTGCTGCTATAAGATCCTGCCAGCACATTACTTCGAGGGCCAGCTTCTGGAAGACAAGGAGAGTCGGGCCGTGAAGGAACAAGATGCAAAGAAGGCGAATGCTGACGAAGCCGACAAAAAGGTCGACATGCGGGTTGAATACGTCCAGATCCTCGGCGTTGTTCCTGGTGGGAAGCTGCCGGACTGGCTTACAACAGACATGCGCAAAGTACAAACGAGCAATGTGGATGACTACGTGAGGCAACGGATGGAGAAAGGAGTCAACCAAGACGACCTCAGGGCCTACTACAGAGACATAAACAGGGAGAGGCACCTTGTCGCCCCGCTCCGGAGCGTCAACCCAATATTCACCATCTTGCCCCCAAGACTTCCAAAGTTGAATCGAGAGTATCTTCAGTACCTATTCAACAACGACAAGAAGTTGGGAAACGCAACTGGCTCTACCGATAATAACAACAACAACAACACAACAAGAGCAACTGCTTTCCCCGGGAACACTGGCTCTGGGTTTGACCTGGGATCTCGCAGGCCGCTCTATAAACTGCCAGCTAACAAAGGTGCTCGAGGAGGGATTGAGACGGGAAGCTACGCCTACGTGCTCTCCACGCCCCGGGGCAAGCTTCAAGATGAAGGACACTATTACGAGGAACCAAAAATCCCAAACACCAAACCGGTCGGCACCGTCTGTCTTCCGCAGGAGAGTTCTGGAGACAAGCATTTAGGCAACCCTTTAGGACCTCAGGTTGGAGACGTGGTCTCGCTACGTCGGGTGTGCATCCCTTGTGGCACCAAATTTGCAGTCTACAGGAGGGATTGCAATCGCAAGATCATCAGCAAGACCCAGGAGGCCTGGTGGGTCTGTGACTGTAGGCAGGTCAGACTGGCTGGATTGAGTGATGGCTGCAAGTCATGTGGCAGCAAGGTCATCTACTAATAATGGGTAGTATGAACATTGTGGGCTCGGGCCAAGTTGTGCTCCTTTCAACAACAATAGAGCGGGTTAGACTTGTGTTTCTTTGTTCTCTACACTATTATAGACAACGTGCCTCGTGGCCTTCATACCTTCTAGAGTCGAGTCAATCTCTCATAAGATGAAGAGAGAGAGAGAGAGGATGATTCTTAGATATTCTAGAGTTGGACTCTCATACCAAATTTACGCGCCCATGATAGCAGATGGCCAAATTCTAGTTGCTGTGTCTCTTGTCAAAACAGTGTCCCCGCCTACGCATTCCTTCCAACCGCAGATACTAGGCCAGGCCTCCGTTACATTCCCAAAGAGGGGTTCATCGACCAACAGCATACAGATCGACAAAAAATCTAGGAGAGCGGGCCGGGATGCGCTGCTGTTTCGGGTAGCAAGACGGCCGCCCAGCACACACACACACACACACACACCTCCTCGATCCATGGTCGGCAGCCCAGCTCAGCCAGGCGCCGTGGTGGGTTCATCTTTCTCTTTCTTTGGTATCAGCTGCAGGACACGAAGCGCACCAACTTTTTCTTACGGCCGTTGGACTGACTAGGCCGGGCCAAACCCACCTGCACCAGATTTGAAGAGACTCAGCCCCCCTCCCGAATACGGCAACAACCTCGGATATGAGAGTCGCTTCCCCACAGGCCGTTGTGGCAGCAGTGTGTTTTGTTAATTAACATAGATGTTAGCTGAAGAATATGTAACCTCGTTATCATTTCCTATTCGCCCAACCGTGTCTTCTTCCGGCTCCAAAGCCTTGGGTTTCCTTTCCATAATTTATCTTCTCTCGTCTGGCTGAGCTGAGAGGAAGGACTCCTTCTGGTTCCCCCGGCGTGTATCCGCCTACGCCTTGCCTCTTTTCACCACACTAAAATGCATTTTTTATGCATTCCAATCCCGGCGTTCTGGTTCACCCACGTCTTCAAGTCGGATGACTTCAGTATTAAGGCAACGAAACCCTATGGTCCGGTGTAATCAAGAATATTCTGTGGACCCCTCACCATCACCTTCTCTTCTTGCCTCCCCTTCGCGACGAAAGAAGGAAAGGGGGGGGGAGGGGCGTGAGCACTAATTGGCGTCAGTTTTGCGATGTATCATTCATGCCCTACGCCGCAGCAGCACCTCAACGGCGAGGCGTTGACGAATTGCTCCAATGTTTGAGTTGTGTGGATGCGAAAATGACTTATGGGTGGTGTGATGCGTCGCAGAACGGAAATATTCTGTCTTTGTGGAGTGAAGAGACAGCAAGTCCATGGTGACCCCACACACACATACACGCGCATACATAGAGGGAAAATAATAATTGTGACATATTGTTGCCTTGTCGATGATCCCAACGGCTCACACTCGATATCGATTGGGGGATAGGGGAGGGGGGGAGAAAACTACCAATTAAAATTTACTATATTGCGACAATTATCACATTAATAACAAGACCCATTCAGTGTCACGTTACTGGATGACACCCCAGCTCGAAGTCCCTCAAATTTTTTACCCTCAGAAAATTAGCAAGTTCACCATCAGTGCTGCGGAAATATGAATGATGGTCTCTCCTTCACACCATTCTCAAGCCTTCAACCCTACGCAGACGGCTCGACGGATCTCTCTCTGTGTCTTGCCGTGCTCTCACTAGCAGGGAATCACCGGCGCCTAAATCTGTCAAGGGCAGCGCTTGTGTCGTTATAATAAGTGACAAGCATCTAACCACCTGCATGGACCAGGGCAGGTATTTCCTGGAATGGAGGGTAGCCCTAGAGGCATGATGCCAGCACTGTGCGAGATGAACTGTAGTCCCTCGAAATCCCCCTGATCCGTGACTACATACAAAGTACATCACTAGATGAGCCAGTCCCCATTCCTCCTTTGCCGAACTTGGCGAGGCTTCCAACGGTCATCTTAGCCATACAACGGTCTTCTCTTCATCACGATCCTAGCTAGACAGTCGGTCTTCGGCACACCGAGCGTGCGTGGGCAAAGAACCAACGGTCAAGAATCCTTGACAAAGTGGTGGTTCGACTTTTTTTTTTTTTTGAAGGCATTCCCCCTGTTTTCATTTCATAAATGGACAGGCATCATGTACGCCATCATCATCATCATCGACCCGGACATGGATAGGAAGGCTGGTGGACAGAAGTCTAAGTCCCCTTATGCCTTGCGTTTTCTCTCGAGGGAATATCAGCAGCCCTGTGTTGGTCCCGCCTAGAAATTATGAGCTTCGGGTTATACTATCATATCTCTAACTGCAATATACGAAATGTAGATATACTTTATTGCGCCTCGAGGGTCTTTCCTAGTGTTTATGCAGCTACACCAGGGTTTTGTGATGACCCTCACGAATTTCCCAATGTCTTCTCACGTACTTATCAATCCATCACATCTCACTTCCCATTTTCGCTACTTGTAAATAATAATAAAAAAGTGGTTAGAATAAAACCAGCTGGAATCCCGACGGGTGTATGAAAAGGGAAGAAGATGAAGGAGAGAAACAAGCGCGCCTAACGCCCCTCCGTCTGGCTAGGCACACATCTGCAAGTCTCGAGATGTGGCTCGTTCTCGATCCATGGAATTCGGATGCTGATGCTCGACACCCTCAGCAGCTCACAGCCAGTCAGTCAGTCAGGCGAGTGACTCAGACAGAAACCCACCGACATATTGGTACTTAGCGTCGTCACGATGACCAACCAACCAGTCTGTCTGTCTGTCTGTCCACCCACCCACTCAGCTCCTCTAGGGCTCATCGGTAGGGCTGCTTGCCAACGAGACTGGCTGAACCTGGTAGATCATTCAACACTAGCATGAAAGGGGGGAGGGGGGTGTTTCGTTATCACGTCGGCAAACAAAACTTCGCCTCCAAAAATCTAAGTAGGAAGACGAGACGCCCTGAACTCGTAGACCCCGGCCTACCGCTGGCCCATGGGGCAAAGTGATCTCTCAGATCACAATAAACGAGCAAATGTAGGGCAATCAAGGGGAACCTCGATCTAGGTTGTGACTTGATTCGTTCTACGTGTTTTCACGAACTTCTGCGCTGCTTAGATAGACTTGTTTCCTACCTATGCCTGACCCTGTGCATGCCGCCTGGGCAAAAGTCTGCTGCCCCTAGAACGTGATATTAGTCTTAAACTATGATCATTTGCTGTCAAGACATTATTCTACATTTGAAGAGGTCCATGAGGCTGCCGGTTCACCTGTCGACAATGTGATGAAATACAACTCTGTATTAGGTGGCTCGATGCTTGCGGAGCGGACGCCGTTTCTCCGTCCACTGGTTGCTCTCGTGTGCCACACCCGTAACGTACTCGTACCTGACATGGAAGTCTTCCTTTTTTTATGGGCTTCCCGTTTGGGGATTTGCGAGGTCCCAACAGGTGGCTAGTAGAACAATAGTTACGGAGTGACGAGGGGCTGAGACAGGGCATACAGCTTCTTCTTGTTGGAACAGGGCTTGGAGCACGAAGGGCTTGACACTTCTGACCTGAAACGAGTCGTTGCACCTTGATTTTGAATTAATGACACATGTACATCATTGGATAGAAAAATGTCTTGTATCATGATCACGGCGTCAGTCATATCTTAGACAAGCCATAGAACGATGGCCCTCGCGGATACTTCGCAACTCATCGCCTGCGGCTTGAAAAAGTCACTTTCTTTCTGCCTGAGGAAAACTGGTGTCTTGTCCTAATTTCACACGTGTGAATTTTGATCATTCTATGGCTGACACCCGTTTAATCTCGATTCGCTTGCAGTATACTTTCCCACGCTCTCAGGAGCGAATCTCACATAAGATGAAATCTACTCAGCTCAGAACATTGCCGAACGTTGTCAGCATCTCAGTGCATGTGTCGTTGCACATTGTCCACAGAGAACGTTGACATCTATGATAGAAAGTTGTGGCTGGATTAGTATGCAACGTGAAAATATTCCTACCATGCAACTTCTCGGCTCAGAATATAGGCGATAGCTTGTCGTTTGCGCCCGTTAAACTGTCCAGCCACACCCCCTCTCTGCTTAATTATATCTTATGTCGACAGGTCGCCTTCTACTCAGCAGAATTCTTCATTCCTGCCTATACTAGCTAAAAGTTGTGATAGCTATCATGAATAAAGCAGTGGGACGTTATGTCGCATTCCTTTAAATTGAAACCATCTGACCGGAATACCCGCCCAAGCTTTTGGTACGGGTTTTATGGCTGATATTAAGTATTGAGAGATAATCAGGTGGAGAGAGGCCGTGCCGAAAACTTTGGCAGTGTTACGGCAAGAGAAAAATCTTCTAGTATATATCCCTCAAGCCAAAAAAGGAATTTGGTAATTAATTGCCCTTTATTAATATGCTTTTCTACCATGCCGCCATCAATCAGAACCGAACTGCAATAGATGATCCAGACGTAACATTTGACCCATCTTCAAAGGATTGCGATCGTATGAGGCTGGCCTGTTTCTCATCTCTCATTGCCCATATTTACTTTATTACCGCCAATACAACAGACATGTAACCAACTGCACGGCAAACCAGACGAGGACAAGGTTCATGTCCACTGCTGAGCATCTAGATGACCGGGACACGGAGCCTGCAACCGTGACGGTGCTTGTCATCGTTGTTGAATAGCTCGTGAAAGTACTGGTCCTCTCTTCAGTAGTCAAGGGCGCGGACGTGATTGAGATCGGAGTCGCAGAGACCGTTGGAGGGCTGCTTATTTTTGTCGGTGTGGCCAGCAAGTTTGATGAAGACTGTGCTTCGCCGCTCTCACCGTTCTCGCCGCCGTAGCTACCATAGCTCCCGTACTGGGACCGCACCAAATCAGCAATACTCCTGACTACCCATTGTGCCGGGGGGTAAAGTACGTGTGTGCCTGCTCAATGTCACAAGACTTTGTTAAAAGACTTACAGTTCCATACGACTCGTATTCGCCGTATTCGCCGGTCTCACGAGGTTTCATGCCCAAGAAGGCCTCGACATAGCATCTCATTCTTCGTCTTAAGTTGCATCTGTTGTCCCTAACACCGCCAGTTCCCATTCCAGAAATCGTTGTAGAAGTCAGCACTGTGGGCACCAGGATCGCTTGGAGAAGCAAAGCGCCAAGAAGAGAGGGCTTATAGTGCATGATAACTGGGCTTGAACGTAAGATAGAGAGAGATGAATTTTGCACTTGAGGTTGCTCTATCGTTGACAATTGTAGATTCTCTGCTTGGAATGTGGACCAATGGCTGTTGGGTTTTTATAGAAATTCAGGCTTGTAATGATTGGATAAACTAACTTAGATATGTGTCCCCCCCCCCCCCCCTCCCCCGATGTGATATTACACCAAGAGCTCGAAGATGGCAGTAAACTTGATATGCTCTGACTCAGCTCCTGTTGCTGCTACCTGCCGGGATATAAACGTGTCATTGATGTTACCAAGATAAAACGTAAAATAAATATATCGATAGGCCAATGATCTCACGATATTGGCTCATTGTTATGTGACTTCGCGTTGTGGGGTTATTCAAAGATCTGAAAACACTTGGAGTCTGTACTCTTGTGTTCCCAACCTTCCCTCCTTCATGATATTTGTGGAACATGCCTGAGCCAAAACCTATTTATTTGAAACAATTCTTAGGTTCAAGGGTGACAAGTGAAAGGAAAATGGTGGTGTGAGCTGCTCCCGAGCTGTGTATTTGTAACTCTATACCATGGCCGTAGGCACTCCATAATGCGGAAGATTCTGGTTCGTATCTCAGCGCAGAGCTTTGAGAACACAGTTTGGTCGACCGGCAAGCTAGAAGACGTCAATGATTGCGCTGAGGCTTGAGCAGGTCTCTCTGTGCGTCTTCTCTCAATAGCTTAGTAGTCTCTCGGCTTGGGATAGTTGTAATTTTGGTCCTATCTCACGACAGCTCACGGATTAAGATGCTCCATGCAATTATACTGCCTCTTCATCGACAAGTGTCTGTGTTGGATTCCACCACAAGATCTTGACCGTCACAGTGTTGGCCTCAAGTCCATTCTTGGAAACAACTTTGTGATCGGATAGATTTGCATGGCATATATGGATGATCTTGTAGCTAGATCTCGAGGCATTGCCGCCCACTACAACTTTCTAACACCTTAATATATAATCTAACTTTGTTTTGCTTCTACTAAATTCGTATGAATCCATCCCACCCAAGGGCTCCAAGACTGAATCCATGTCGCCGCCACGGTGGCACCATCGGCGTATTGACAATCTTTGATAAAAAATAAAGTGAGAAAAGTAGTCGACCCCTACAAGAATATAGCGGGAACCGTTCTTGTCCGGGGGTTTTATGGAGCCGATGAAGTCCATACCGACCAAAGACATGGGGTCATGGCAGAGATGGTCACCGCTCTGTGCTATGATGGTATGCAAGGGCCCCCCCGGCTATTGCCTGCTCGTATGACTGTTGGGTGCGTGCGGGTAGAGAGCCTAACAATCCGATGGCAAGGACGGCATACATAAGGGCGGCTAATGCAGCCACGTGGTGGATAAAAAGAAGTTTAGATACCGCCGATCGTATGGTCTGCGAGATGGAGAAAGACGAGATATCTCTGATGCTTGTTGCTCCAGTACTTGCTAAGTACTCAGTACTTAGTTATCGCTTCTGAGCACAATACAAAGCAGTGTAATCAGCGCCGAGTCTCTGTGGTGTACCTCTATTTCTCTCAAACAACGCCCGTATATGGAAAGAGAATATATGCGACAGCTAAAAGGAGTGACCACTCCCAGCTAACTAGAAATAGCTGTAGCCTATATAGCTGCGTAGACGGTCCGACTCGCATAGAATTGATAATTAGACAGAAACCATACTAGCATCGTAGGCAATATCTATACTACACTGCGTACTAGTGCAGTATCCCAATACACTGAATGTGATGTCGTCGGCTGTGCCTAGCACGATGGATTTAATTATTGGAGTGGAGAGTCGCGACGAGCAGATGCCCGAAGGCCACAACCATCAGGAAGACCACCGGAGTAGAAGCGCGGAGCATCTTAGCGGTTTTGCTGCTAAGAATCGAAGGGCGAAAGGTTTAAGTGGCTTGACCAGATTATGAGAGCGAACAAGATGGGCATCAGGACCACGCCGCGAACTCTACGGAAGAAGAGTAAGGGAAGGAGAAGTGCCTAGAGGCTAGAAAGAGGGGAACCATGATAAAAAGGGAAGTTGCTGGCTGCAACATCTCGTCATTGTGCTTGTTGAGTGTAGCTGGACACCAGGCAGTAAATCCGAAGGAAGGAATGCACCAGGTGATAAGCTGGCTACTTGAAGATCACCAAAGACGTATGAATGATAGATAGGTTACAAATTCTTTGTATGAGAAGCATAGAAACTTAGCCTGTCATATTAGGCGATGAGTACAAGTGACAAAAACCTTTGCTAAAGTTTTGATAAAATCTTTCACTCACAAAGGTACGATGTTGAAGATGACAAGTACTACTTGAAAGAATATTCTAACTTAAACAGAACAATGATATGGTGATTTAAGTATAGCTTTTCAAATCATGGGAGAAGGTTATTCCAAAATCCCAGAAAGTCAGGCTGAAATCCAGTTTGCTCTCACTTGATACTCTCATTATGCTCCTTCCCTGAAGAGAAGACTTCTCACAAGCTTTTCTGTCCTAAATAATCAGATGCGTATTAATATGTCTGATCTGCTCATGTCTTATGTGAGATGTTTATTTGCAGTTGCTATTCACCTCAAGCTCAACCAAGCTTCAGCTTCAGATCTTCAGAAAGTGAAGCCATAGATAGTAGAGCTTTGCAAGGTGAAGCATGGAAAGAAAATAAACTAGATGGCTTGACAATAGACAATATTCATAGGTATGGAGTTGATCTCTTGATTTGCATGTTGATACATGTCGATGCACATGTGACCATCATCTGTGCCTCCCACATTTTAAGGATGAAATTTCTATTGTCTGTTCACATGTGTCGATGCCTGATATCACCCCATCCTATACCAGGAAGTTTCGAGAACAATGGAAGTCTGCTCCATTCACAAGATAAGTACTGTAATGCGGTAGCCCCTTCCTTCTGGAGCTTCAGTACCCCACTTCACTGCTGTATTGAACTTGCTTTATCTTGTCAATTGCTCGACAGGGAAAACCTAGATGCTTTGACCTTCTCACCAGTTCCAGCAACTTCGACCATGATTCTGGCGCCCCAGCACTATATAACACCAATACCTTTTCTCCTTTGGCATCTGTGCTTCTTTCTGCTCTCTCTTTTCTTTCCTCTTGTCCCTCAATCAATCGTCAAATCCTTCAAGATGGCAAAGCCAACAACGGAGGAACTCATCCAGCGAATGTCCCAAAACGGGGCGGGTGCTGGTGAGAAGCGCAAGGAAGCGGCCGAAGACCTGGCTATTGTGCGCGCCAGGATTATTGAAGCCTTGAAGAAGGTGCGGCTGATAGAGCGGGAGGAGGACCTGCTTCCTTGTGCTTTTCAACCTGCTCCTGCAAGCTCTCCAGCCCCTTCTCCCCTCTCTGCCCGTTCCGTCTCGCCTGAATTCATATCTCCGTCCTCCAATTTGACGTTGACCACGGACAATCAAGAATCCTCGTCTTCCTCCTCCTCCACCACCTCGCTTTCAGACGACTCGTCAGACGAAGATTCACAGGACTCGACAATGTGTTCGCCAAAGGCAGCGAAAGAGCTGTCGGTCTCGACCGGCCAATACCATGCCATCACCAGTTACCACCCAGACGGTCAGGAGCCAGATGATGAGCCCCAAGTACCAGGACTGGTGCTTGGAGGCTACATCAGCGGCAAACCTGTATATTTCGTAACCAAAGAGTATGTTCATTCTTTTTTGTTGCAAACCCTCCCCCAAAGAGATGAAGAAGGAAAAATAGGAAGAGAGAGAGAGAGAGACAGATCCCCCACCTTTCCCCCAAGAATCAGCGTTGCTCACATTCACAACAGAAACTCGGAGCCCAAAGCGGTCGAGACCAAGACGGCCGTTGGCCTACAGCACATACAACAGCCTATCGAGACCTGCTTTGAACAGACACCTACCGATGCGCTGGCTGGCGGTGTATCGAGCCAGCCAAGCCTCTCTCCGATCCCACCCAACCGCACCTTCTCCAACGACTGGTTCGCTGTTAGCAAGTCCCCCCTCGGGGGCTACGGCATCTTCGCCACCGTCGATATCCCGAAGTATACACACTTCCTTGTCGAGAAGCCATTTATCCGCCTCAAGAAATATTGTGAGCTCCCAGGCAAATATGCCAAGCTGTCTCAGGAAGAGAAGCTCGTCTTCGACAACCTGCACGAGTTCGACAAGCAGGACAGAGCGCCGGTCTTCAAGAAGTGGAATGCGAACAGGTATGTGCTTGGGAACGATAATATGCAAACCTCGCCACCGGGGGGGGGGGGGGCAAAGCTGACTTTTGATTCTAGCTTCGTCATCGGCCACGGCGAGGGCTGCTTTGCTATTGCTTCCAACTTCAACCACGCCTGCCACTCGAAGCGCAATGCGCAGTACTGCTGGGACACAAATCGGCGCGTGATGACCTTCACCTCGATCAGCGAAATCACGAAGGGAGAGGAGATCTTCATCTCGTATGGCTCGGTCTGGGAGGTGCTCTTGGACAAGTTCGGCTTCGCCTGCGAGTGTGGAGGGTGCGAGGGCTATGGCTGGAAGATACCAGCCAAGCCCTGGTACTTGGATTAGAAGGTCATTGGAGGGAGCGGGCGGGCATTGCACTTATTTTCTTCATCGGCAACCTTAAAGCAAGGGGAGAACCTTTCCGAGTAAGGCCTACAAGAGCCTGGGGTGGGAAGACGAGATCAGGATGGTGCGATTCTTTTGCACTCGAGAAGGACGATTCGGAGCATTCGATGCATCTTCGGGACGGTTGTGGACTTATCGAGTGACATTCGGGAGGGGTAAGGATGGCCCTTGATAGAGGTCAATGCATTTGCGTTGTTACTTTTGCACAAATGAAGGGCATCGGCCCCGTTGAGGAATGACTTCTCCCGTCCCTTGTCCCGTCCTTGTAATCGGGTGTTATTTAGAAGCTGTGTGTTGATATGTCGCCGGTCTCAGGGTCATGCCTCGCTGGTGACAGCCCAGTCCATTCCAACGGGGACATCCTAACATCATACCATCCTTCGTGCTGTCTTCGAACAAGGTTCGAAATTGATCAAAGCATGAAGCATTCATTATTCCTGGTTGAAGGCACGCAATTCGAGAAGAAACTTGTCGGGATTATCAATCGTGCCGAGTGACCAGGGAGAGCTGAAGTTGCTCATCTGCTTCGAAATTAAGCAGTACACACGAGGCAGGAATAAGTATTCGCCGTGTCTACCTCTACTGTGTAATCAGACAGAGAAGAGGACGCAAGGGGGGCTGAAGCGCGTGGTCCGTGGGCATGTAGCCCGCGCCCTTCCCCCTCCCCCAAAAGCACCCTAACACGCCTAATAATCATTGTGTACTCGGCCCTTCTGCTTACTTCTTAGTTCATAGCAGATGGCCTTCTGATTATTAGTCTCGATCGCACCATCAACGCCAGTGTTTGGGGGATTTTGCTGTTGATTACTCAACAACTTTTTCTTCTTTCTTTTTCATTATGATCTTACTTGCTTTGAAAGGCCGGGGGCCGGGGGGGGGGGAGAGGGCGTAGCGAAGAGTATATACACGTAGTGATGTAATTAGCATCATCCGTGGACTTTAGCGGCTCAAAATTTCAACGACAAAGGCACGAAACCATTCATTTAGGGTTTTATACCCGGATGGCCTAACGCCCAAAGAAGGATGCGGCGACCATCCTTTCGTTTTCCCAAATCTCCTCGCGTCTTCGGCTTCTTATTCTATTCGTGGTTGCCGGGGGGGGAGGGGGAGGGGTTGGGGACCGGGGCTTGTGGTGGTAGTAAGTAGTAAGAGTAGAAGGGGACCACCGCCCGAGTGGATTTTTCCTGCGATGGTTGATGACCGTTGCTTTATTCTTTTGTTTTTGCAATCATGCTGCTTATCAATCTCGTGGGAGGCTTTGCATCGCATCAACAACCTGTTGGAAGCTGATATTATGTAAAAGGACACACTGGCCAGGCTTGTCTGTTGCCACCCAAAAAAAAAAAGACGAGACGTTTTCCCGCATTCATTCATATAGATACGCGCGGGACGAGATTGGACGCCCTCACTCACCGACCTTTACATCATCGAGGTTTTTTTTCTCTTCTTTCTTTCTTTCTTTCCTTCTTCTTCAGCTTTCACGGTCCTTGCGTCCAAATCTGCGGTCCTCAGAATGGGTGCAGAGATAGATTACTCGTCTCCGACGTCCGACTCGGAAAAGCCAGAGTTTTCGGATCGGGAGAACGAGGTACAATATTCTGAGAGGGCCGATGACATCGGCCCAGCCACGGCTTCACAAACCGCCACGGCCAGGGCCACCGATGCACAACATCAGCCACCGGCCCCAGCAGCACCGGGCGCGAACCCGCCTGGGCACGGCCCCATACCGGACGGCGGACTGCAGGCCTGGCTGCAAGTGCTGGGCTCGTGGGTGGTCCTCGTGGCCACCTGGGGCCTGGTCAACACGTTTGGTGTTTTCCAGACCTACTACGAGACCGAACTCCTCAGCACCTCGTCGTCCGCATCCATCTCCTGGATCGGCTCGGTCCAGGCGTGCCTGCTCATGCTGCTCGGGGTGGTGGCCGGGCCGCTCTACGACGCGGGTCTCTTCCGGTACCTGCTCTCCACAGGGCTGTTCCTCATCGTCTTTGGCCTGTTCATGACCTCCCTCGGCACGGCGTACTGGCACATCCTCCTCGCGCAGGGTGTGTGCGTCGGCGTCGGCATGGGCCTCTCCATGCTGCCCTCGACGGCCATCCTGGCGCAGTACTTTACGACACGGCGGGCGCTGGCGATCGGGATCTCGAGCTCAGGCAGCCCGATCGCGGGGATCGTGTTCCCCATCGTGTTCAGCAAGCTCGTGGACAGGGTGGGGTTCGGGTGGGCGACGCGGGTGATCGCCTTCATCCTGCTGGGGCTGAGCGCGATCCCCGTCGTGTTCATGCGCACACGGGTGCCGCCGTCGGGCAGGAAGCGCGCCCTCATCGACCGCGACGCGCTGCGGGACCCGGCCTTTGTCCTGTTCGTGGGCGCGAGCGTCTTCCTGTTCCTGTGCCTGTACACGGCCTTCTTCTACCTGCAGCTGTTTGACGAGCTGCACGGCCTGTCGAGCCTCGGGTTCGCGCCGTACACGGTGACCTTCCTCAACGTGGGCAGCGTCTTCGGGCGGCTGATCCCCAACTACGTCGCCGACAAGCTTGGCAGCGTCAACATCTGCCTCGCCTGCGCGGCCGTCTCGGCGGTGCTCCTGTACGGCTGGCTGGGGATTCACGACCTGGGCGGGCTGGTGGTGTTTGCCCTGCTGTACGGCCTGTTCTCGGGCGGGATCGTGTCGGTGACGCCCAGTGCGGTCATGACCATGTCCCCTGACATGTCGCGCGTCGGCACGCGGATGGGCATGACGTTTATGCTCACGGGCTTCTCGATCCTGCTCGGCACGCCCATTGCGGGTTGGATCCTTGGCGGCTCCAGCGAGAGCGAATGGAGGGGGGTGATTGGGTATTCGGCGGCCGGCGTGACGGTGGGAACGTGTCTGTATGTGTCCTCGAGGCTGGTGTTGTACAGGCGAAATGGGAAACTGGTGGCATAGGACTATAGAGGTCGACAACCTTCCAAGATACTGCACATATATATATAAGTATATAGGGATGAGTAGTTTCTTATACTGTATCATTGGGTTTGCATAGCAAAAGGCAAGATGAATTTGTACATGGCAAGAGATGTATTTGTCTTCCATCTCGCAGCACCCCTTCCTTGTAAAGCTGGAATGCTCCTGCAGTGTTGGGTCTGTTGGCGGGGTTGGGTTGGGTTGGGTTGGGTTGGGTTCAGGGTTGTTTTGGATTCCTCCTCAACCTACTACAGGCCTACCTCCCCCCAGCCCTACAGTACCCTCCATGCCTTGGCATAGCATCTTCAATTGACTCCCCCCCGTCATCAAGGTGACCATCAGAGGGCATATATAGTGAGATGCAAAAGTTGGTGACATGTTCTTGACCATACTTTATGAGGGTCATCGGTGTGATCTCTGATTCACAGGGCAACCTGCTTGTACACAGACATTGTTGACAGTCCTCTTTAACATCTAGAGAGGGGGAGAGAGGGGGGGGGGGAAGGGAGATGGAGACAGTGCTGACAGGCTCTCGCAGCACAATAGAGTCAATGTCGCCAACAACACCTGCATGCCCGCACAGAGAGAAAATAGTGGCGCAGCAAGTCCATCTGAAGAAAACAAGGGGCAGAATTCACCATAGTAGATCATTTTTGCTCTCATACTATTCCCTCACCTAGTGTAAAAGTCCCAGATCGTCGGTCTCCTGTATGTTTTGTCAGTTTTTGTCAGACTGGACAAATCCGCCGCTGGATCCAGTGGTGCTGCAAAGGTCAGCCCTTATTCAGCAACCTCCCCACTGTTCCCCACTGCCTAGCAGGGGCAGGGTGCAGCATGCTAGACCCGCCCAGGACATATTGGCCCGGGGGAGGATGCCTTTTCTATGGAAGGGTGTCGTGGTACATGGGTAACGTTTCTGCAAACAGCATCACTGTTGCTAAACGAAGCTACAGCTACATAGTATCTTCCCAGCTATTACCAATGCAGCCATGTGAATGACACAGCACACATGCATGGTTTGTCACGAGGAGGAAGGAGGAAACGGCAGTCCGAGATCCCACTCCCGGAGGGGGAGGGGGAGGGGAAGAGGGTGGGCCTGCAGAGGAGCCGACCTGGCAAGGCTTAGCAAGGTACTATGTACTATGTACATACCCGTGGCCCAACAGCACAGCACAGCACAGCACAGCACAGCACTGTATACTGCAAGTATCTAATCATGAACTGAGACCAGACAGGAATGAAGAGCTTCTGCAAAGGGGACAATTGTCCCTGCAGCAGCAACTACAGTACTACATACATACAGTAGTGGATTCTGCTGCTCTTACATCCCCTGGCAGAGACAAGCAATAGTCTCAAACCCAAAGTGTCTGTCCTGCAGTTCTAAGGTGGGGGGGGGGGGCAGCCCTTTCCCCCCCCTCCCCCCGCTCGAGCCCCACCCCTCCAAAGCTAAGCATGCCATATCTGGGATGCTGGCCTCATCACGTCAAAGAATGTACCGGCTTTCCTTGTGATGACGATACTATGTGATATAAAGATCTCCTCATTCTCCCACCTTGCCGCTCTCCCCACTGGACTTTCTTTGTTCAATTGACTTTGTACAATTTCTATAATCCTCACTCTTGCTGCTATCTCCACAGACCTCCCCAAAACACAAGTCAGAATGGCTCCCAAGATTGCTGTTGTTTATGTGAGTAGCTAAATGAATTCACTGCTCGAGTGCTTGCTCTCTCTTTCTCTCTCTCTCTCTCTCCCTCTCTTAGGGGGGTGATAGAACGAAAAACAGCTGACATGTTTCCCTCGTCCCATTAGTACTCCATGTATGGCCATGTCAAGACCATTGCTGAGGCTGAGGTCAAGGGCATCCAGGCTGCTGGTGGTTCTGCCGACCTCTTCCAGTATGTATACTATCCTGACAAGAAACCCTTTCTTCCCCTCTTTGTTTCCTCTTCTCTCTCCCTTCTCTCTCTCTCTCTCCATTTTTCAGCCTTCCCTCAGGATCAATGAACGACAAGACTGACGCAGGCCCCCGTCTGCCCCCTCCTCCAGAATCCCAGAGACCCTCTCCGAGGAGGTCCTGGCCAAGATGCACGCCCCGCCCAAGCCCACCGACGTGAAGACGCTCACGGACCCGGCCACGCTCACCGAGTACGACGCTTTCCTCCTCGGCATCCCCACACGCTACGGCAACTTCCCCGCCCAGTGGAAGGCCTTCTGGGACCACACTGGTGCCCAGTGGCAGACGGGTGCCTTCGCCGGCAAGCTGGCCGGCCTCTTCATCTCCACCGCCTCCCCCGGTGGCGGCCAGGAGTCCACCGCCCTTGCTGCCATGTCCACCCTCGCCCACCACGGCATCGTCTACGTCCCCCTGGGCTACTCCAAGACCTTTGCCCAGCTCACCAACCTCTCCGAGGTCCACGGCGGCTCCCCCTGGGGTGCTGGCACCTTTGCCGGCCCCGACGGCTCCCGCCAGCCCAGCGCCCTCGAGCTCGAGGTGGCTGAGATCCAGGGCAAGGCCTTCTATGAGACCGTGAGCAAGCTCTCCGGCTGACTACATGGAAGTGCCGAAAAGCAGAAGGAGGAGGAACAGCCTGTTGCTGCGGCTGCTGCTCCTGCTGCGGCCAAGAAGGCTGACGACAAGGCGACGGGGAAGAATGAGCCTGCCAAGAAGGAGAAGAAGGATAGCGAGGGGCCGTGTGGACTGCCCAAGAAGTGTGCACTCATGTGAACTATGATGATACCTCGGGCGACTAGAATAATTCTATGTCTGAAGAAAACAGAAGGAAAAAAAAAAAAAAAAAAAAAACAAGCAAAAA
>JACWST010000148.1:70203-93117 GCA_014850475.1 Cryphonectria naterciae | reverse complement strand
AAGAAGAAAAAAAAAAAAAAAAAAAAAAAGAAAAAAACACAAGCAACACAACAACACACCAGAAAAAAAAACAAAACGAGTAAAGGTTAAAAAAAAAAAAAAAAAAAAAAAGTAGAAAAAGGGGGGGCACTGTCAAGATCAAGTAAAGTGAGTGGGTAGAAGGTTATTCCTCGTGATCCACAGGCCTCACCGCTGTCAATTGATGGAGAAAGAGAAGGGGGGAGGGAGAGGGAGAAAGAGAGAGAAAAAGAGGAAGAAGACGATGCAATCCAAGGCAAGGCCGACAACGTCAACAAGGGGGGAGAGGAAGACAAGAAAGACAGGTAAAACACGGGTTTTGGTGTTGGGTGGATTTTTGATTGTGGCTGATGACGGGGGGGGGGGGGAAGCGGCAGAAAATCAAGGAGTTTGTCTGAGAAATGTCGTCAGGGGAATGACTCGCCTGCAGGGCTTACCTGGGCGTGCTGGGGCAGGCGCTGGGGCCGGCGCTGGGGGGCGCGCTTCGGGGGGAGGGGCGATGTGTGTGTGTGTGTGTGTTTGGCCTGCTCCTGCTGAAGCGTTGCAAATTCAGGGTTCAGAATGGCAAGGGCTTTTTTCACCAGGGCAAAAAAGCTAGATTGCCCTGGGATGAGGGTTTTGGTTTTTTTCTTTTTTTTTTCTCCCGGGTTTTTAATTGCCGTAGCGGGGAATTACAGTGCATTAGGCTTAACGCACGCCTGGAAGTACCGCTGACGCAGTGCCCTCTGCCCATTGACACACAGGCTGGCGGCACAAGCTTTTTCAGGGCCAGAACGGCAAACGGCACGCCATCGCCATTACGCACGCTGGCTGCGCGCCAAGCCGGCAACGGCAGTAGCAGCGTTAGACCCTGCCCGTCTCGGACAGCCACCTAAAAATGCAGGGACCCATAATATTTACAGGCACAAACCCCCTGCGATTGGCCAGTCGGGAGATCGGACAACGTCTTGGGAAGGAGGAGCCAAAATGAAAGGAGGAAGGGAGCAGCCTGGCCTTATGCTGCTGACATGGTGGCCTGGCCTGGCCTTGCTTGACCTTGACCTCTTGTTCCTCTCTCTGTCCCCCCCTCTCTCTCATCACTGTCAAACGAAGCGCGAGTCCACGTCGGAAAGAATCTAAATAGTATCAATGGCTGCTGATTGATCTGACATGGGGTTCTGGTTCACTTTTCTTCATTTTCATCAGATGAATCCCTCTCATATTCCTTTACGGCACTCAACCCGTACTTATTTGCTGTGCAAAACGTCTCGGTGCGCAACCAAATCTCTTTGTTAGATGCAGATTAACAGACACAATGTAACACTTGAGTGTTTGCTATGATATCCCAGTGTTACTATAGAGTACGGATTGCACGGCCGTAAACGGTCGCAGGGCAATCTATCTTAGTACCCTAGAGCTCATATATCACCGGAGCACGTCACATCGCACAGATCAGACCTCGACCAATCTATGTAAGAGAAATTACAGGCCAGGAGATTCCAGCGTGTTCTATTAGCCATCAAGGCACAGATAGATGCGCACTGGTGAGTTTGACAGCGCAGGAAAAGACGCCCTGAAAATTTTGATGTATTAGCAGAGAAGCTTTGTGGCAAGTTCCACCTACAATCTTAGATGAAATTATTGATGCATTGACGTAGATCACATGGTACAAAGGACGAGACGAAACGCAGTTTCGCACTGAATCACCACAGGGAATGAATGACTGGTGGATGAGCTCTGGAATGAAGGGCTTGTGTTCATATTTGTGGAGACGACGCAAAACACCCTCGAATTATAATGGGCAACACTCCAGCATATCCACTCATTTCTATTCCAATATAGAGAGAGACAAGAGGTTCTCGAGAAGGCCGTACGTATATGGCGTTTAAAGTCACAAAGAAATCAAAAATGGAAAGAGCGCTGGCGTTCATGTGGATTTTTATCTATTTATTTTGTCATCGAACAAATAATTTGATGAGAGGAAATAGAACATTGAAGTGATTCATATACCATCTCTGTCACAACTTGCGAGAAAGACGAGGTTCTCATTGGATTATATTGATTTACTGTTACCAATTAATTACAAAGGAAGACTTGATACACTGATTTATTTTTGCTGTTTACCTTGCCCTTAAAAAGAAAAACCACCTTGCCGTCTATCAATATGATAACTGACAAGAGACGTCTCTGATCTGCACAACCACGGTCCTGCGTGGTAAGGGATCCATCAAGGATTCAATATCATAATGCACAATCTGATCAGAACAACACCCACAAGGAAACCTTGAGAACTCACCTATACAATACGTCATGTGGATGATCAACATACCACATGACTTCGCGTCGCAAATTCGTGCCATCCAGCTGAGGGGTTTATATATACGCCTCAGCATCATTGACTAAGAGGATATATCATCCAACGAGTCTCCGCTCAAGATGATACCCTCAGGCGACAGTGGCCACTGCATGGCATCCTCACCAAAGCCTTCCGGCCAGTGATCACTATACTCACTACCGCCGCTGGAGCACTCGGCATCCTCGAATTCAGAGTAGTAGGCACGGATCTGTCGTAAGGGAACCTGCCACAGCTGCGGCGAGTCCCAGTCCGTAGCACAAGTATACTGCCTCTCTGAAGCTAACATAAGCTGCCGCGGCACATTGAACCTGTCCTCGACGACGTAGACGTGAGCCGTGAAGTACTCGTGGGGCTGAGCGGCGTTCCTGAAGCTGCACGTGATGTGCGCATCCGCAGGGGACTCCCTCCCCCTCAGCTTGCCCGCCTCCCAGTCCCACTCGCGGACCTTGTGCCCGTCTTCGTCCCGCTCAAACTGGGTGCTGTGATTCCAGTGGATGACCTCAGCGTGCGTGAAGCCCCTGCAGTGGGCTACTTCCTCGACCATCCGGTAGTTGTACTCCTTTCGGCCGGTATGAGCGCTGTCGAACAACGATTCAGGCATGGTCACCGAGATTTCTGGGTATTCGAGCGTTCCAGCGCCCCTGATAATCCAGTGCATCTTTGAGGAACCAGCGTACTTCGTCATGGTGTAAAAGTGTCAGTACACAGTCTCCACTTCTGGTGAGATTTGAGATATAATGTCGACTGAGACGAGAGGTCGCAGGGGACAGATTCGACGGGTATCTCTTGTTGGAACTATAATATCTCTCTGAAGTTTCGACCGTGTATGACAGGAGGGGGATGTTGTTGTTGCACCTTCGAAAAGTTCAGAGGAACAGGTGGTGCTCAGATCCTCGCATTTATATCATGGGGGAGAAGAACATTCATTATCTAGACAATACTATTGTTCCAGCTGATTAAACTTTCGATGCACATAGTTTTTGCAACCCTGTTCCAGTGACTAGGAAATCTCATGAGCAAAGTCTTTGTTGAGACTCTATTCAGCTATGCAGCTGCTTCTTAACTCTTTGAACAAAGGTCTTTGTAACCCAGGCTGGACATCGTATGGCAACTAATACTCTCTGTCCTGTTATTAAATCGTGATTGTTCATCACTTCTCGTTTTCCCTCCCTGTGCGAGAAAGCATTGCTTCAAGCAGCAGAACCCAACATGTATTCTTCCTAGCACAGGCTTATCTTCGTGGCAAGGGATCTCTACTGATCTCATTATTGTAGACCTCCTAAATTCCTATGCCTATCTGGATCACAAAAATTCATTGAAAAACCTAGGGATCGTTTGTAGCAAACCCAGCATGACATAATTACCTGCTAGGGAGCAGTATCAATCACTATCACTGCGGAAAGGGGGGGGGGGGGGCTTATGTATAAAACCAGCATCTGGCGCAAGACATTCGCGGCAAGCGATCATCAGACCGACCCCCCTTTTTCGCGCCGAGACACTCTACAAATGAGCCCCTTCTGGGCGACAAACCAGTAGTCATAGAGTTCCCACTCCCTTTCAGGATACGACAGCTCAAAATCAAACCGCCGGAGGAGCTGTGGCACTAACTTGGAAATCTCCAGCAAAGACACATTCTTGCCCAGGCAAGTCCTGCTTCCACCGCCAAACTGAACCAACAATCATTAGCCTTCGAAAACTGGAGAGAAGTAATAGAACTGAGGGACTACTGACGGCCAAGAAGTTTCGCTCCATCAGCTTCAACTGCTTCTCATCAGCCTCAAGCCACCTTTCAGGCCGGAAAGTGTCCACATCCTCCCCGTAGACAAATTTCTCTCGCGCGGCGACCCAGGGATTGATACCAACCACGGTACCTTCTTCAAGACAGACACCGCCCAGCTGTGTTCCTCCTGGAGGAACGACCCGCTCAAGCAGAAGCCCGACTGCTGGGTGCATACCTAAGAAGGGAAGGACGTGATGTTAGTATCAAGTCCAGAACCGTATACAACACCTGTGCTCCAAAGTTTTAGGGGTAGATGGGTAGGCTTACGGAGAGCTTCCTTGATGACTGCTTGGAGATATTCAAGATCCAGAGCCTCGGCGAAAGTAACCGGGTCTGACAGCCTACCTGCGGTTTCTGCCTCGTCGATCTCTGCCAAGAGTTTTCGTTTCGATTCGGGGTTCCGACAGAGGTAGTAAATTAGGGCTCGCAGAGAGATGGCCGTAGTATCGCTGCCAGCAAAGCTATAAAGGGAATGTGTATTTTCACACGTCAGCTTCTCGAGGTAAATCATTCCCGCAGGAAAGCAATGAGCGTGTTCACTTACACGTTGCCAGAGGCATGCATAAGCAACTCCGAGTCGCTCATAACCTGCTCCCCATCCCTGCACCGCTTGAAGCGCGAGAGAAGATCCTTGGCCTCGACCGTATTCGTCTCCTTGTTTTTATACCGCCGCACCTGTTCCCTCGTAAAATCCACAATGTAACTCGACGAGTTGAGAACCGCAAGCCTCGGCACAAGCCCAGCGAACCAGCTAAACAAAACATTCCCAAAAAGCAACCCATGCAGATACGGAGCTTGTCCCACCACGCTGTTATAGACCAGCCGCCCCTGGATGGCGCGATTAATGCCGTGGATGTCCGTCTCCCGGTCCAGGAACCCGAGCCGGTTGGAGAAGGTGATGGACGAGATGACGTCCCAGGCGTACCAGTGCACCCAATCGCCGAGGTCCGTGTCCCGGCCAACCAAGCCCTCGAGTTTCCGGGTCAGGATGGCGGAGCAGACATCGTTCAGGGGTTCGAGCTCCTTCATCGTGCTCATCGAGAATGCGGCGCCGACGGGCCTTTTCATGACACGGTGGCGCAGCTCGTCGCGCTCAGAAAACGTCGTCGTCGTTGTCGTCGAACCCTTGCCCGCTGCGTCTGCTGCTCCTGTGATGCTAATATCAAACATCTTGTAAAAGTCACTCTTTGCAAACTTGCTGCCAAATCCATAGATCTGGGGGATCAGGCTGCCGTCCGAGAAGGAGACGTGGTTTGGTCCCACGCGCACTACAGGGCCATACTTGTCGTGGAGGCGGCGTTGGTAGTTCATCTGTTCCCTGCGTGCGCAGCTCCATATCCGGTCGAGGTCGGAGATGCTTGCGAGGAAGGGTCCTGGGATCCTACGCAGGGAGGGACGGAGGCGGGTGCGGATGACTCGGATGAGACATGAGACGGCCGAGAGGAGGATGAGGATGACGGTCCAGGAGGTGGTGGTCCAGGACATGATGGTGTTCAACCCAGCGTTGCTCTGGCCTGTACCCATGTCGGCGATAGATTGAGGGTCTAGTTAATAGACCGATCAGGGATTCACTGAGTTAAGGTTCAAAGAGGAGCAGGCGACTTGATGAAAACACTAGCAGTTACAACACCCGATTGTTGAAGCCGTCTCGGATCACGACACCAGCAGCTCATACAAATAAAATGCTACAGACAGGGTTTCCCCGCATACCTTCGACCTGCCATTCACGCAACACTGCATCTACCCCGTCGGAGTTGTCCTCCAATAAGCAGCACTGAAGATCATCACTCTCTTCATCGTTCTGCCGGGGCCGTCAGCTTCAAAGAATTGCCGATACGTCGGGAGATAATTAATCAGAACTAGCTTCTGTGAATTGTATGGCTCGCTTACTACATAGTCGACATAGATGTATTGAGCACAGCGATTTATCAATCAGGCAATTGTGACTTTTTGGGGGAGGGACAAATTGAAGCTCTGGGAACAGGAGCAAAGCCACCTCTCGACATCTTGCCGGGGTAACAATCAGATAAGCCCAATGAGCAATGTATCATGACTATAATAAGGTTACTTACTCGCTTGTATGCAGTGTAAAATCATAAGAAGGCTGATGTATAAACTGACCATTATAAAAATTGGCTTATACTTACATGATCCTCATCTCCGGTGTAGCCCTTGTTAGCACTAACCAAAAGCCAATTACCCTTCAACCTACTAATGATATACTCTATGGTTTATATGATCTAGGGATCTACAAGATTGACTTTCAGGCACCTCCCGCCCTGGCGATCGACATGCGGAGAACAAAGAGAAATAAATACTTAGTGCTGGACAAGTAAGTAGTCAGTCGCTTCAATATATCTGCCCTTGAAGCACCAGCATCGTGATCGTATTCGTATCCGCGGTGGACGTCTAGACCTGGACGACGGAGCCCAAAAGAAAGCGGAGACCTCCCTCCCCTGGGCGTTCCAGGTTGTGCGCGCGTTCATCATTTCAACTCGCGAATACAGCCAGATGACCACAAAACGCTAGACCTTCCACCCTCCCCCCCTTTCCTTCGCGTGTATGTGTGTGTGTGTGTGTGACAGAACAAAGTCAAGTGAAAAGAGCGTCTCGTGTGCCCATTATCTTGCTGTCATCCATCTTTTGTTGTGCTCATACAGTATTATCCTTTACTTCTTGGCCCTTTTATTATTGTTTCTTCCCTTGTGTTCATCATGGACGAGTTTCGCAACATGCTGCGCGTGACCATTTTCGGGTCCAAGAGTGAGAACAATGCTGCCTCCTTCGAGCCGGCCCGCGACATCCCGTCCATGGCCGGCAGGGTTGTTCTGATCACTGGGGCCGCAGGTGATCTGGGTCGCGTGACGGCGACGCAGCTGGCGAGGCACGGCCGCCCCGCCCGAATCTACGTGGCGGACCTGCCCCCGCGGGAGGAGGGCGGGAAGGAGGCGGTCGTAGCTCGGATCACGAAGGACGCCTATGGGGACGAGGAGAAGGAGGGGGCCGCGAAGAAGGGTGGAGACAAGACCGAGGTACGGTTCTTGGATCTCGACCTGGGCTCATTCGAGAGTGTGCAGCAGTGCGCGGCCGAGTTCACCAGCAAGGAGGACAGGCTGGACCTCTTGATCCTGAACGCAGGCATCATCCGCGTCAAGCCAGGGACTACGAAGGAAGGCTACGAGAGCCATTTCGGGATCAACTACGTTGGCCATGCACTCCTAACCAGGTTGTTGATGCCGGTGATGCTGCGCACGGCCAAGCAGCAGCAGGAGCAGCAGGGTGAAGGCGGTCCCACCACCACCAGGCGGGGCCGGCTCGTGATCGTAAGCAGTGAAGGATGGGCAATGGCACCCAAGGGAGGGATACTCTTCGACAAGGTGAAGACCGACTGCGCAGATATAGTGAGTCTCAACCTCGAAAGCCGGAAAGGATGATGTGGCGCTGCATGTGCCTTAAGATTCACAATACTGACAATTCTGAAGGGTTACCTGAGGAGGTACGGCCAGAGCAAGCTGGCGCTCATTTATCTCACGAAGCACCTCGCGAAGCTTCATCCGGAGATTGACATCGTCGCACTTCACCCTGGCAGGGTCAACACGGGGATGGGAACCGGGTTGGGCAAGGAGAGCCTTCTTGTCCGGATGACCAAACCCTTCGCCCCGCTCCTCAGTGTGAACCCGGACGAGGGTGCCAGAAATCACTTGTGGACGGCGACGAGCCCCGATGTAGTGAGTGGGAAATATTATGAGCCCGTCGGTGTGCCCGACAAGGAGGGCGCGACTGCCAGAGATGATGAGATGAAAGAGGCCTTGATGCAGTGGACGGAAAACGAGCTGAAGGGCGTGGCGGCACCGTCATCGGAGTGAAAACCCTCAGTCGTCTCCTGCGCCTCGCCAGGCAGACTCAGATGCAAAGAAGAGGTGAAGAAGGTTCCCGCAAATAGGATGGGTATCATTCATTTCATATGCCTGCAATTCGAAAGTGTGGACAGCGTCGGCCTTTCAGCATCCCACAGTACACGCCAAAGACGGTTGTTCAATCCTGTAATAATCAAATGTTAGCGAACATCATGAGCCGGGTTGCTAGGAGCAGCCAGATGGTGGGAGAGCCTCGTGAGGTCGGTCGCAGAGCCTTGATGAAGCCTTGCTTCTCGAGAATGTCAATGGTCAAACTCTTGAGCTGGTCTACTATCAGGTCGTGGCGGATGCACAGCAGTCTCTCGTCCACGGCGAGGAAGCCTCCGACACAAGCCATACTGCTCTGACCGTTGAAGAAATCTGAGAGGATCCATGGTGCAAACAATGCTTCGCCTCGACCCAGCAGGCAGGGCGGCGAGGGAGCGGAAAGCCATCTTGTATACCTTGGAAGCAAGGCCTGACTCCTGGGACAGCTGCTCTGCTTGATCCAAACTAAATGTTCGCATACGCGTCCCGAACAGCTTCCCGTGGACCAGCGACTGATCAACACGACGAGCAGCCTAGAAAGGAATTACTGAGCCTGCAGGAGGACGCTGGGCGTGCATGGAATTCGCATACACGCTGTTTCAGCCACGATAGCTGTCTGATAGGGGTCATCAGCAGCCAAACAAGGGACAGAGTATCTCATCGCATGTGGGTGGAGGGGCTACCTGGGCTTACTAGGAAGTTGGTAGCCATGCCCTTCTGACTCGGCCATAATAGAAGAGCATCGTGGCCCTTGAGGATCTGTGAGGCTGCGGTCTCCTGCGTGGGCGAGAAGTCCTCATACATGTCAATGTGACGTGCAAAATATTTTGATAAAAATAAAAATAAAAATAAAACCCCCCAAAGAAGCTGCGAGGTTATGTAATCCTCGTGGTACGTACAGTACAGTGCTTGCTTGGCGATGACATTATGTAATCACGATGCCCTGTCCATGTTCATCGGACGATACGCTCCAGGTGTGATCGCACCTTCTCACTCTGAGTACCCTAGGTGCCTAGCTCATACAAGCATCCTTCTGCTCTTGGAACTTGCGAGGATGGCGCTGTCTTGCTATGGGGATGCGGATTCTCTCTCCCTCATGGCTGAAAAGCTGCCATATCTGCCTGCCAGACCACTCTATCGCCACCCAAAAGGGTAACGAGCCTGTATGGATCAACAAGCCAACGACGACGTCAACAAATGTGGCCCACCATGGAACCCCCTCGAGGCGTTGAGCAGCCTTTGCCAGCCAATCAGCTCAGCACGATGGATCAGATAAGATGAAGCCGCAACACCGAGCGGACCCTCTTCGGTCTCGGAGGTATGAGGCACCTCGAAATGTCACCTTATAGACAGATGGTACCCTGAACGACTCATGAGGTCGATCTGCCTCTGTTCTCTTGCCGTTCCCAACCTAGCACAATGAAGGGACTCGGAGCTTGTCTGGCGCTGATTGTCGGCATCCAGGCCGCTTTGGGCTTCGATGGCCACCGTCAGAGCCTCGCCAACAGGCACATCTTTAATGCAATCTACTCTGCGCTGCGGAAATGGGATTCTTCCGTGAACGCTGGTGGCAACGGCATGTCTGCGTTTCTGGCGACAGTTCCCAGAGGCACGCTGCTGTATCATGGCAGTCCTGAGCCAGAAATCGTCAACGGCACCGAGTTTCTGGCGTTTGATCCCGAGTTCTCACTCGTATTTGCTCGGAAACGTCGTGGTGGTCCAGGATGGGAAGAAGACGACCATGAACCCGTGCGCCAATCCGATACCCTCGACGGCGGAAGACACCAGAAAGCTATGCGACCAGGCCCTCCTCCCACCGGCATGACCGACCAGGACGACGAAGGCGACGGCCTGGCAGGCTGGCTACACACGTACGAGACGAGCAAGGACCTCCGCCTGCTCTACATTGATGGACACTCCGCTTCCAAGAGCCAAGGTGGGACCCTTGACTTTGGCGATAGAATCGTTCTGAACGACACAACCTCTGGCGGCGTCGAGGCCGAGTATCAGCGTGCGTATACATTCTGCAGGTTTGCGAGTGACAAGTGGCGGGGACGGGTCGACGGGCTGATGCGGCTGGGCGGTGACTTCGAAATTATTCTGTGCAGCTTCGAGGAGGGGCTCGAGTTTGTGAGGAGGGTGCGAACGAAGGTTGCTGGTGGTGGTCACAGACGAGGCCAGGGCCCACCGGGCTCAGGAGTCTCTAGGTCTGGCGGTATCGGGGTTCGCAGTGCGACAGCAAACTTCGATCATTTTGTCTCCGCGTATGCGTATGGACTGGACTTGTTTGATCACGAGGGCCGTCGATTGCATGAGAAAGAGGGTAGGAGGGGAGTGCAGGTCCCACAGATCCAACCCGCGATAGCTAACCAGGCCTCGTCAGGACCACACCACGTCCCCCGTCTGATCCATATCGCCAGCCAGGAACTCGACCCAGTCCGCTACGACATCGAGAGGCTCATCCTTGGCCATAAGCCAAATGGTGCTATGCACGACTGGCAGGGAGTTGTCGACCAGACCGTGGCCAGGTACGCCGACAAGGTCGCCTCCCTGGCTAGATCCGGGGACGAGGATATCGATGCGTCTCGTGAGGTCGCCCAGCGCCTGCTGACGCCCTTTATCGACTGGGAGAAGCGCGATGACGAGGCTGAAATCGAGCGCTGCGCGACAGAGTATCTTCCAACTACCGCGACGGGGGACAGCCTGGCGTATGGCGCTGTGTATGAAGTGACCTGGCGCATCTGCTCGACGCTTGTCGAAGCGGTCAACGGAGAGGACCAGACCGCCGAGGCATTTGCTGGCCAGTTTGAGCGCCTTGTCAGGTATCTCAACTGGCCGGTCTGGAGGCAAGAAGCGTAGCGGCGCCAGCATCCGCGCTTGCGGGACTCGGAAGCTCGGCTTTGGCGGAAGGTTTCCGCACATCTTGGCCAACTCCGCTCCCGTGGCTCCGGCCCGCTGCAGTGGGTGACAGGAAAGAGCCTGATCAGGAGATGATGTCGATGAAATCGGCCGTTGGTATGGACCGCCTCCGGACCGATGCCAACGATATCCAGCCCCGGGATTATGAGACACTCTGGACAGAGAAAAAGGAGGGTGGGGGGAAGGGGGTGAAGCATAGGCTCGGCCAAGACTCGAAAGACTTTTGGAGGACAGCGACTCAATAACTCAAGGCCGGCGACCTCGACTTGTACCGCTGCAGCAAGTTATGACCAGACAACCTTGCGAAAGCTCAGTCCATACTTCTGCACTTTTTGCGAGGACAAAGACCCCAGCATGACGGTAAAATGGAAACCCTAACCCTTTGACTGATGACCCGTCCCGTCCCCTGGCTCAGACCGTACACTCTGATTGACCGCCGGTCCTGCAGGGGTGGCTAGATTATGGAGCATGGACGGAACATGGCATCGTGGGCTGCAGATTCGACCTCATCCAATTGGGTGTAATGCAGTTCAGTGCTTCTCGAAGGATCTTGCGAAGTTTTCTATGCGGCCGAGCTCGGCGCCCAAGGACTTCTGACGCCCCCATCACGATGTGATGACATGACACTTGGACCGCTGGGGCGTTCCCTGCGGCGAACGGGGTCCCACTCGAAGAAAATTGTTTGCCGCTGATATCCGCAGACAAGGCTAGACAATAAAAGCACCGTCCAACGTTCCCGAGACAGCAGCCCGGAGATCGTCCCGGTGAGGAAAGAAATTGGTAGGCACACACACGCATACACACACACATACACACCAAGAGAAAACCAGCCACCTGGAAAGAGTACCTTAGTGCACACCGAACAGAATCTGAGATGGGATCTGTTAGCCACAACTCCTACTTCGACGCCGCCGATTCTGTCGAGCCCGACGGCATCTTCGAGGTGCTCCGGCGCTACAACGCAGACGACTCCCCAGACAAGATCAATGTCTGTGTGGGCGCCTACCGCGATGAGAATGGCAGGCCCTGGGTCCTACCGTCCGTCCAAATGGCCAAGAAGAAGATCGCCGGCGCCGACCACGAGTACCTCCCCATGATGGGCCACAGGGCCTTCCGCGACGCATCGGTCGAGCTGCTCTTCCACGGCTCACGGGCATTAGCAGAGCGCAGGGTGAGTGATCCTCTTGGTTGTTGTCTTGGGTTGAGATGAGTGAATCTAAGACCAAAGGAAACCCCACCCCTCCCAAACCAGATAGCAGGTGTCCAGTCCCTCTCTGGCACAGGCGCCCTCCTCCTCGCCGGCATGACCCTTAAGAAGGCCAACACCAACATCCACAACATCTACATCACCTCGCCCACCTGGCCCAACCACGAGCTTCTCTTCGACACTATGGGCTTCCGCGTGCACTGGGCGCCTTACTACAACAACGAGACCCGCGCCTACGGCCACGAGGCCTTCCTGGCCGCCCTCAACACCGCAGAGCCCAACTCCGCCGTCGTCCTCCACGCCTGCGCCCACAACCCCACGGGCTGCGACCCTACACGCGAGCAGTGGCGCGAGATCGCCGACGTCGTGCGTGCCCGGGGTATCTTCCCCATCTTCGACGCCGCCTACCTCGGTTTCAACTCGGGCTCTGTCGACGAGGATGCCTGGGCTGTGCGCCACTTCATCGATGACCTCGGCCTTGAGGCTGCCATCTGCCTGTCGTTCGCCAAGTCCATGGGCCTCTATGGCGAGCGCGTCGGCGCTGTGCTCTTTGTCGCCGCCGCCGACAGCCTGGCCGCCACCCTGCAGAGCATCCTCGAGAACGCCCAGCGCGCTACCATCAGCACCCCGCCTCTGTATGGCGCGAGCATCGCCGAGGCCGTGTTGAGCTCGCCAGACATCAAAAAGCAGTGGGGCCAGGACCTGGTCACCATGAGCGGTCGCATTCTGAAGATGCGAGGGCGTCTGTTTCAGGAGCTGACCAGGCTGGGCACGCCCGGCAGCTGGGAGCACATCGTGAAGCAGACTGGCATGTTTGGCTACCTGGGCATTGAGCCCGCCCAGGTCGTACATCTCGAGAGTAAGTCGGGAACATCAAGATCCTGGCCCTTTCTTCCTCCCTGAAAATATGATTGTCATTAACTGATTCGAATTACAGAAATCCATCATGTCTATATGGCCAGCACGTCACGGATATCGATCGCCGGCCTGAACGACAACAATGTCGAATACTTTGCCAAGGCGCTGGACGCTACTGCGCGCAAGTTTGGCAGCAGCTAATATATCCTTTTTTTCTTTCTTTCTGTTTATATCTCTGCAGTAACATGCATGACAAAAATTGACAGAATGGACGGGGAGGGGGAAAGACAAAAGAAAAGCGTACGCGCGTAAATAAGCCTAGATTCTCGATCTTGTATATAATCTACATGAAAAAGTAGAATGTAAATCGCACGCAATGCTCATTGCAATGAAGTTGTCACATTACCCCCTCGTGTTCTTGTACCATATTGTCGTGACAGCTTGGTTCAGATGTCTCTGCTCACAGACTAGGGTTGAACTCTCAGCTGATTCTCTTAGCCAATATGTGCGTGCAGTGAAGATGGTATCATGTCCCAGGCGTGAAGTCTTGTAATAACCTCAGAAGGCTGGCGGGATGGGAGTTGCTGTCAACCAATCCACTGCATGAGGGCACAAAAAGATAGTCAAATACAACGCCAACTGAGATGGTGAGATCTGGAATTATGATTAACTTCGTAAATAGGCTCAAAGTCTCACACGTGTTGTCCTTTGACTAATCTCTACTTTTCGTTTCGGATTGTAAACATAATATCTAGCGGTTATCGTTATGAGCCGACAGCTATTTAACAATCAATAATTAAGGGTTCTCTTTTGTGTCTCAAGGTCATCATGCTTCGCGTCCTCAGCTCGATTGGGAGAAAGAGGTAAAGCGTTATGAAACACAATATGATTACAAAGTCCTGAGGCACTCAAGTTGCACTCGAGAAGATCACCTGAGGCTGCCATTCCGAAAAGGGAAAAATAAGGACGACATGTCAAGGAAGAGGGGAGCCTAGGATCCTGCTGGCACATGCAGGATTTGTGTCGCATCGTTGTGTCGTATCAAATCGGAGGTGGAAGCAACTGTCCAATATCCGCGAACCAATCAGTGTAGACTTTCACGCTCATATTTACGGTTAAACATTCAACCTCCGTGACTTGTGCCTTAAGGTTTGTCCCATCATATATGTAGTAGATAGTCCGCGAGTGGTCGTTTGCGATCGAGCACGAGACCAGCCTCATAACCAACCTTTACTTGCCCATAGAGAGAAAGATCGACAGATCCCAAACACGGCCGTGCGTATCCGTCTAGCAACAAGCAGCACAATGCTCTTCAAGGCATGGTGGAAAAGACTATTTATGCTTTGGTCATTGTTGTTTCACTCCATGTTGTGCGGATTGCGGACAATCAGAGGGGACTATAATATAGCAAAGGAGCCCCAGAGGCAGATAATTAAGTGACTGGGTGCAAACATGTCAAACCACGGATCTCGACGTCCAACGGAAATGAACCAATTAAGGTTGACTCCTCTCTAGCTGCTAAGTTCGTTCCACGGCTGCATCTAGAAGGTCGGCTACGTCCTCCTCCCCCCGAGAATAGCCAGCCAGCTAGCGAAGGCGGCGAAGACATTCCGGGCCTTTCATGATTGTTGTCCCCCACCAAGCCCGTGCTGTACAATACCCACGCCGGGCGCTACTTAAAGACCTTGAAATGGTTCGCCTTAGCCCTCGACAAGGCAACTATTTAGTTGGGGCGTGGAATAGTGTTACTAGTAATGTGGTGGTCTGTGGCAGAAACACGTGGCATCTGCTGGGATGACAGAGACGGACGTAGGGCATTTGTTCGAGTTAAGGTCGGAAAGGATTTTTTCTCTAAGAAAATTGAAAGAGTCGACTATGAAAACTTCAGTGGAGGGTTTCATCTGTTGTTTAAAATTGCCGTCTTTCTTACTGCTGACTTGCTCAGGTAAGAAATAGTACTATCCAGGTAGACTGTGGTAATTAGCAGGAGATCTGCAGCAGGAATCAGGTTTTGTCAGGTTTTATGGACTGGCAGGCAGACGTCTAAGCTCTCGATCTCTTTGTATCGCCCCCCCCACCCCCTCTCCTTCATCTTATCAATTCTGTCTATGCTTTCTGCCACACGAATCCCCATTCTGTCTATAGATAGTAAGCTCTTCGACCTACTGCGGTCATCCCTGATCGTGTATGAAAATCACCCAGGTACGTAACGCTAAGCTTGAGGGTCTGCTCTCGACAAGCATCGATATGTGCCATGGTATTTTGATTATGGTATGGCGGTCCGTTCTCGCCGGACCTATGAGTGGCATCCAAATCGGTGCCCCGTGCCCTGCTGGCCCTGCTGGCGTGTGCTCGATAACGACATGCCGCATCGTCGTAAGCATGGAAACAAGGTGAAATGATCTTCTCTGATCATACCAGAGTAATTTAACCATGTCCCATACATGACAGTTAGTACGTGCTTGACGGTGGGAAGGAAAACCTCGCGTGGAACCTCGGCAGGAATCCCACGACAAGGCGCACTGACTCGCGGAGGTGAAAAGTCGCAATCTCAAGGAGGGCCCCCAAGCGAGCGATCACCTCGCCAGAGGGGCTGTCAAACCCCCCTCCCCTTTGCCAAGCTTGCTTATCCCACAATGGTGGATCCTGTCGTACCTTGGGGGCGCATGGGTGATTCTCTTTCTCATGTCCCACCATAATATTTCAGACCAAAGAGTCCTGTGTGTGTGTGTGTGTGTGTGTGTTTTGTGTATTTTGTGTGATACTGTGCGGTGGTAAGAACGGACGGACAGCCCCCCCCCCTCTGTCTCTCTCTCCCTTTTCTCTTCCACGCCGTCGCAGTGTGCCTTGGTACGCGAGCTATAGTTTTGCCGTTGAAACTCCTGCCAGGGAATCCCCAGCGAGTCCTAACCCGCTGGGCACAGAATCTGTAGTGACGAGAAGCCATAGTTCAGCCAGTGCACGGGGCCTCCGCGGCCCGCCATCCTTAGCCTCAAGGTCTCGATCCTTTTATCAGGTGATGTTGAGCAGCTATGAGAAAGTCACGAGAGAGAGAGGAAAGGCGGGTTGGTGGTGGGGTTCTCTTGATTCCAGACGAGTCCAGCGGCTTTTGTGGAAATTTGCTACTATAGTGTTGTAAGAGAACAGGATTTCGTTTATTTTTTTTCTTTGAGGGCGCAAGTCGAGGAGGGAGAGCCTAGAAGCACCTTGGGTGTTGCGTTGGGTGCTATTGATTACCGCAGTATGCACAACAAACATCTCATGGGAATTAGCATGCAATTCTCTCATGAGGTGAGCCTCTTTTTTTTCTTCTGCATTCAAAGACCCTTGCCGGAACGCTAAGACAATGCGTGGGGCCTGGCTCGACCTGGGGTGAGACGAAAAGATAGACTGATAATGACGAAGAAGAAGAAACCCCCCTGAAAATTATGAGATTGGGCACGAAGAGAGAGTGTGCGTGTGCGTGAGAGAGAGAGATGGAGAAACAGTGTGAGAGACAAATTGAGGAGAAGAGGCTCGAGGCCCAAATCCCTGTCAGCGAACCCTCCGGTCCCTGAACTCAATAGTCCCTCAGGTTCACAAGTCAGTCAGTTCAGGGCCAGGCCAGGTCAGGCTGGCCTCCAACGAGACAGGGAGGGCGTGGTAGGCGACGTTAGGTCGGGGGGGAAGGACTGGAGCTGGAGCCGCTCTGTGGACTATGTACAAAAGAGTACCAGCGCCCACGCCTCGCGTGCCCCCGTTTTTGGCTTAGAGGGTGATAGCCAATCCTCTCTACTACTGTACACCCCCCTCCTTAATTGGGTCCTGTCACTTTTCCTGTCACTGCACGCCGGCACAGCCCTACAGTATTCTTTTCTTTCCTTCCGTTTGATTCAAGTGTCTCACCTGCATGTCTTAGACCGCTACAAATTATTACGTCAAGGAGCAACAACAACAAAAAAGGAGAAGAGGAGTGAGCTGAGTGAGACTGGACTCACAACAAGAAGAGAGGAAAACCAAGGAGAAGGAAAGAAAGAAAAGAGAAGACGACAAATAAGTCATCATGCCTTTCACAGATATCAACGGCAAGAGGCTTTTCTACAGCTGGAAGCCCGCCAGCCGGGCCGGCCTTACGCTGTACTTCATCCACGGTCTCGGAAGCGCTCACAGCTTTTGGTCGCCCGTCATTCCTGATCTCGTCGAGGCTGGCTTCTCGTGTCTAGCCATTGATGTTCCAGGTAGGTCCAGTCCAAGATGAGAGAACATATCACCACCTTCAAGAGGAGAGGGCACCACCCCCCTCCCTCAACCTTTCCCCTCCTCCTGCTCCAGGAACCGCGAAAAACTGACTGGGCACGCCTTTCTTTTTCCACCTTACTATAGGATTCGGTCAATCACCATACCACGGCAAGCCTCACACCCTCTCAGAGATCTCAGAAGACTGTATCACGCTGCTCGAGAGTCTCGGAAAGTCCCTGGACCGGACCATCATCATCGGCTCCTCCATGGCCGGCATTGTCTGCTGCGAGATCGCTGTCAAGCACCAGGTCGCCGGCGTCGTTTCCGTCGGCCCTATCTGCCCGGGTCCTGAGACCAAGGAGGCCTTTGAGCACAGAGTCGCCGTCATCGAGCAGGGTCAGTTTAAAGCCCCCCCCCCCAAAACATTTCTCGCCCCGACCGTTCAAAATTTATTCCCGTGAAAGCTGACAGGAGGAGTTTCGATGTATAATTTATAGATGGACTGGAGGGTATCGTCAATTCGGTGGACATACCCACGCGGGCAACAGGATCCAAGGCCACCAGGACCGCCGAGGCCTTTGTCCGGTCACTCATCCAGTCATCCAATGCCGACGCCTACAAGTCGCTCTCCCAGGCCATCGCTGATGCGCCCGTCCCCCAGTACAACAAGATCACCTGTCCTCTTCTGTGCGTCGCTGGACAGGAGGACCAGGTCGCCCGTCTCGAGGATTTGGCCTTGATAGGAGATGAGCATGTTTCCCCCTTTTCTCTTTCCCTTTCTTTTCCCCCTTGCCAAGAAAAAAAAAGAGAAGAAGAAGATAGGAACCCTTTCTTTTTTACCCGAGAAAATTCCCCATCCTCTCTACAACCAATTCCCACCCCACACGACTCCACCCCACACACACGGGAGGGGCTGTCTGCATATGCAACGTTCTTTGCTAACGAGTGCCCTGCATAACAACAGGTGGGGTGCCCCCTCCAAGACGGAGCTTGAGGTCCTCTTCGGTGTTGGACACTGGCACTGCATAGAGGATGCAGAGGGTATGGAGGGATGCCTGAGGCGGTTCGCGAAAAAGGTAGAATCAAAGCTGCGCGCCTACTAGAAACCCTGGGCCGCACAACTCCTCTTTCTTTCTTTTATCTGTCTTTTTTATAATTATTCGTTGTTTCGATGTCTTTTGTTTTTTTTTATTTTCTTACGGAGTTATGAAAAGGGGCGTCGTCGTGGTTGTGGGGTGTTTTATACCATCAAAGAAGCAAAGAAAACCACAAAAGTCAAATTGGTGCTTTATATATTAACTACGTGATAGGTCACGGCCATAGTAGGGTCCAACGGCGAGGCCTGAACGAACCGAACGACCGAAACGAACATGCGGCCATGTCGATAGAAGTCACCACGGGCAGCACGGCACTACAGCACGACGGCAACGGGGCCATATTCATACCTCATTTCGCTCGAGGCGGCGACCCCATCACCGATTTACGGCGGCCCACGCATGAGCCTTTTCAACGACCCCAGACAAATGTACACCCACAGCGTGAGGGGTCGCTCACGTACGACAACAAAATCTGCGCGGATTTGGGGTGAGGGGGGAGTTGGGGTTTTTTTTTTTCGTAACTGGTTTATGGGTGGGTGGGATTCTGTTGTAAGATGAGGGGCAAATGTTGTACCATATGAAACAATGCCTGAAGGCGGCATATCCAAGCGTTCAACGTGACAAGAAGATGTGGCCGTGTGTATCTCGAGCAGATTGGAATGGAAAACATCGCGGTTGTTTCGCAACTCGTCTCAAAAGCATCCCAAGCGACAATATGTCTAAAATGAAATAAAGAAAAAAAACCCCCCCAGGACAACCAACACCAAACAGAAATAAGAGAAGAAAAGGAAAAAGTGGGAGGAAGGGAGGGAGGAAGAAAGGGAAAAATACCAAAATATAGAGACCGATGGAGAGGCGAGTGTCGACCTTATATTCCTCAGACTCTGCAAGGATGCTTGCATGCACCCCTGGAACCTGAGTAAGTCTCGAGAAAATCGTACGATAATCAGATGATAATGCGAGCGGATCGTTCGATACTGAAGGCGGGGAGAACCAGAAAAAAAAAGAAGAGAGACAAAACCACTCCATAAAAGCTCGATTAAGTTTGGGGAGGAGAATACACCCTGTTCTAGACTGGTCTCCTTGCGCTGTCTTGCTATGGTCTCAATGCATACTACCTCACTACTACACAGTAGTCATAGTTTCTTCTATGGAGGTTGACGTGTGAGAGCGGCGTGGCCGTCGGTTCCGCATGGCTAGACTGGGTGCTATTTTTATTTTATTTTAGTATATATGGGTCAATCACGTGGGGAACCATGTGGTCTTTTTCCTCTTTATCACCTTCACTGGCTATGACGATAAGATAATCAGATAAATCGATCTGGGAGATGAACTTCACACCAATCTTGCTTTCGTAGGCATAATTATGTAGTTGTAGTCATGCTTCAGCCTTCAAATAATGAGCTGCAGGCCCTGGAATTCCAGGCGCGGCATCTCAAGGTACGGAACATCTCTACCCATCCAGTCTACACAGCCGGGGTGCCCATTTACACCAAACCTCTGCCTGAGAATACAATGGTACGCTGCGATGGGTGTCGACCCACATTCTCAGCGACCAGAGTCGCACGACTTGCAGTTCCAATCTCTGGACAAAGCAGGGACATACGAAAAGCTGCCGGATATAATTGGCGCGATAATTACTATAATATAAGGACGTCTATATTGGGCGCGTTGGATGTACTTGTATAGCATGCACGATCATTGATTAAATCGCCACAGCTGCTGTCGTAATCTTACCATCCCATCATGAGATGCCAACATTACGCATTTTGGTATATGGCGAGGGAAATGTAGCGCTGCTTAGTGAACGAGGATTTGGCAGGGTGTTTCAGCTTCGATTACCTGTCAAATATGACACGAATACTTGTGCGAGCAGTATTGATGAAAAGAGCAGACATGCTCTATGTTCGAGATGCGAGTTTCTACTACTTCACTTGCCACTACGCAGAGACGAAGTGCCGTTGACATGTAGTCATATGCTGTGGAAATATCAGCACATAGCTGCCGCAACTGCATCGGCCATCACTTTTGCGACATGAGCGGCCGGCAGCATGAAGACGCAAATCAGTCAAAAGCCCCATTTCCTGGTCTCGACCAAGGGAACATGCTCGAGGCTATGTGCGGAAGCATATGTACGGGTTGGGGGAGAAAGGTGTCTTGTGGTTTACCTTTTCCAGTTGCACTACAGCATTGACTACGATTTATTATATAAGTAGCTGCCACATGCGTCATTGAAAAGGTCAATCGCAAACTCGCCACCGTGAGCGCCGGTGATGAGGCCCCCCGGGGGGGTGTTGAACCGGGGGGTCGGCATCGGCATCCCGGATCCTTTGGGCCGTCCATGCTCTGTTTCGGTTCTCCTAACTATGGTCAGCACCATGTCGTACTTGAACTCTAAACACTGTGATATTCTCTATCCAAAAGATAATTTCCCCCATCGTACCATAGTAGATCTACTCAATATTGAACAGACTTGCTGACTCAAAGGGCTGCCTTGGTCACCGTTTCCAACATGAAGTCCGACCGCGAGGCACCTGCAACCTTATGTGAGTATGCCTGGGCCTGTCACCCGGGGGAAGATCGCCTCCGGTGAGAGTACACGAGTATGTTCTCTTAATGGACCAACTGTAGACACAAAATATCATGGAGTTCGCCACGGCCGCTGACCTTGAGGCTTGGAGTCTTTTGAGAGCAAAGCCCTCGCTCACCTGTTTTTGAGCCCCATGGCCGCCTGCACGATGTTTTCACCCTCTTTTATTTTCAATCGGTCCTTGAGTTCTCATGCTAATTATTTCTACATGACAGTCTTTGAGAACGGGAAGACAAATAAGATGTTGAAAAGGATGGATGAATCCAGGCTAACTTGAATTGTCAGCTTCTTCCTGTTCACGGTGTGCGATAGAGTTGCCTTGAAAGAAAGAGAGAAAACGCTGCCTTCCTTACTGCGGACATCCAGGTGAAATCTTCCATGTACACAGCCAGCTGTGTGATATCTCTTTGCCCCCCTCATGATGGAATTGCACGTGTCCACTCGGCGGTTTCAAGCCCCTGACCTATCCCCGCTGTGGAGCCCCAACCTGCATCGGCCCTCATTCCTGAACCTGGGCACGACATCCGGAGATGATTTTCTGGAAAGGTCATGCTGAGATACGTGCTTCCCTTGCGTGCTCCGTGCCTCTATTAACAATACCTCTGGAACGAGTCCTTCCGCAAACTCGCAGTGTATAAAGCCCTTGATAGGGTAAGATGATGGTTTTTTCTTGAGGGGTGGAACGCGGGTGATTCCGGCCCAGGGTAATTTACCGCCTTCCCACCCTTTCTATGCCGAGCAATTGGCTGGTCTGCAAAGCGGGGACTGCCCATTTATCAGGGAGGGTTTGAGGGGCACAGACAGTCCAGTCTGACTGGCCCGTTTGTTGCGATTGGTACAAGGATTTCGAAGGGCCCAGCCAGGCAGGCCTCCAGTCGGGCGAATGCAATTCTCTCGACCTGGGTTCGAACAGGAGGCCGGGGGATTTCGGCTGGTAGCAAGAGGGACGGACGGACCCCTGAAGGACGGAAATCCTCGCTCACGACTGAACACTGCGCCGTCGTGGCAATGCCCAGAGTTCTGGGTCATGTCGAGAGAGAGAGAGAGAGGGAGAGAGAGAGAGCATTGACGCGCTATTACCGTGATATTGACTTCAACCCCCCCTTCTCACCTCGGACGACAAGAGCTTGGCAAAAGTGCACATGGATCGGCACTTCGAAACATACCACGGTACATACATACCGTAACCCATTGGTAAACGTCACGGCTCGACCACATTTTCTCTCCTCCTACTATACGTAAAGCAACAGTGATATGTGCTATGTATGGTACATGGTTACATTAGTAAACATTTCTGTTCACCCAACCATTGAACATTCATGCAAGATCCCGGCACACCGCGTGGCCCCTTTCAGCCAAACCCAGCCCGCAGACAGACCCTGTCCGACAAGCCCGTGGGGACCCGTTGAGAGATGATCGACCGAGCGCAGCGCTCAGCAGGAGAAGTCTCCCGGCAAGGCAGGGCTATGCCGTCTTGTTTTCCTTTCCGTTTGGTTGTTGTCCCTAATCGAAAAAGGCTTGGTGGTGGGTCCCACTCATGCGAGATTTGAGTGTTGCTGGACGACTCCATCCAAACCAAAGGGGTTTTTGTTGCGCGCGCGTCTGGGCGGCTATGTGCCTGGGCTGTAAAAAGCCCACTGGCAGCCAATGCCTGTTTGTTTTCTTTTGGCCCTTGGGCTTTTTGCTGGTCTGTTGTTTTGTTTTCTCCGTCTCCGTCTCTCTCTCTCTCTCTCTCTCTCTCTCTCTTATTGCTTTCTCGTCTCATGAGGTTGTGAGCAAAGTTTTTGTTGCTCTGTCCTAGTTGGGCGTATCAGTCGTCGACGACAGTCCACACTTTCATTCTTTTTTTTTTTTTTTTTTTTTTTTTTTTTTCTTTCTCTCCTTAAAGGTTTTTTTTATCACTTTTTTTTTTTTTTTCTTTCCGTTCCTACCGAAGCCATCGAACTAA